>JBBPBX010057549.1:10903-22393 GCA_038048925.1 Garcialebias charrua
GTGCAAAATTACCCTATGTAGCATTTTTTTATACTTGTCATTTTTTCAGAAAAACGTTTTAAAAAGCCGAAAAACAATAAAGAAAAGCTTCACTTGGCTACCCATTAGCTTAACCTGGACAGTAACTTTTGCCCTTTTTATCATTCATGCTCTGTTACTGCAGTCACAACTGACAAGGTTTCATAATATCTGGACTATAAGCTGTTACTTTTTTCACATGATTTGAGCACAGCAGCTTATACAATGCTGTGGCTAATTTATGGATATTTTTTTATTTATCTATTTATTTATTTTTTGGCTAAGGCAGGCAGGAGGAAGATGAAGATAGTGATCAACGACTTTCTGGTAGGCTACTGTATTTTTCATTTTTTAACAGGTATGTTCAGAGAGGGGAAAAAAACATTTACTGTATGTAATCATTACTGGTACGTATTTAATTATAAGTTTTAGTTTTAAAAAGTATTTCTGAATCTCGTTACAATGTGGACACTCGTGGCTTATAGGCTAGAGTGGCCTATATATGTACTTTTGTTTTATTATTTTTAAACTTAGTGGCACAACTTATATTCAGGTGTGCTCAATACTCCGGAAATTACGGTACTGACTGATAACTATTAGACAGAACATCACTTCAAAAATGAGCAGACATCGTTTCTAATGATCAACTACATAAATGGGAGTAGGTGTGAGAAATCAAAACTCCGAGTATGTTTTCAGCTAGTCCCTACAGTTCCAAGCACATTTATTGAAAATTAAAAAAGTTAATAAAATATGCTCATGCAAACATGCAATGCTATCTAAATATGCTTATATTATCTAAACCCATTGTTCAGCATTGTCCTCAGTTTTTGATTGTTATATGGACAAGTATAGTTACATCTCTTGTTTGAGAAGTAACAGTAACATTCCAAGGTAATGCCAGAAAGAGAAGGTTGCTTACAGTTACTATAGATAAATGTGTTTTTGATTCATTGAACAGAAGTTGAGCTCACAATTCATACAAGGCATTATGGATTGTAAGACACAGCAAACTGTTCTGAACGTATGGTGGTAAATTACTTTTTTTTGTCTTTTCTTGTAAATAGACATCCAACAAACCAATGTATTGTTGCCAGCTGCAGGACTGGTGCAAAACTATATGCACTGGTGGTCAAACATTGTGACCACTGTTAAGTCAAAAACTAACAGGCTCTGAGCCTAAACCCAACAAAAACGTAACAAAACAGCCGCGGACAGACGAGTAGCAAGTGTAAAATCATTAAAAACAAGTGAAAAAAATAACTAAAATTTTATTTTTAACAGGACTCACCACTGTTCTCATTTAAGCCTGCATTGTTGTTGTGTGTAGTTGTGATCATAATTATTCATGAACATGATCATAATCATAAATAAACCCTCTGTGTTTGGTGACTGACCAAACAGGAGACCTACAGATAAAAACCTGCTGTCGGGGTTTCCCATCTTTTCTTGAGTTGTTTTGCAGTTGGAAACCTTTTCAGTTCACATATTGACAGAGTGCATATATAAGATAATCAAAAGATGTTTTCCATCTCCTGTTCTGATATGTTGCTAAGCTACACTGTGGTGCCCCTCGTTTCTCAGTAGAAGAGCTCTTCATACTCACAATTTGAAGAGTTTTACATCCTGACTAATGGGACCTCAGATCACTCAAAGGCCGGATGCCATTCACAGCCAAAGTATTCATGATGTTCTTACCATTACAGCAGCAGACGATTTTTCAGAGAGAAATAATGGTGTGGATGCTTGGTTTAAAATGTTGAGGATGTATAGAGTACATGAGTCTGAAAGTTATGTAATGAAGGGATGACTGAAAGCTCCCAAATTTGAAAAATGTTGCCATGATGTGTGATGTCTACAAATATGAAATGTTGTCTCTTTGTGTCCTGCAGAGCTTTCTGGGCAACAGGACGGCTTTATCTTTACAAAACGTTTCTCTTTGAAATCTCACCTTTACAGGACTGTGACTTTATATAATTCAAGAAATGCAGCGAAATAAAATGTGCAATATGCTTCATTTTGTGAGTAAATAAAACAACTGTATTTTTTGAGAAAAATAATTATATTATTATTCCACCAAGACACTTTATAAATTGTTTTCTCTAGATGTGATTCATCTTCATTTTATTTTTGGGAAATAAACGTTTAATTGTATTCATTTCACCTCAACTTATTTTTATATCTCAAATTTTCTACTAAGTAATCTCAGGGCATCACACAAAAAAGTTTACAGGTCCCTTGCACAAGAAAGAGCGGCGGAACAGACAGAGTGAAGATTGACTCGGGCTGTAAATAGTGGGCCAAGTGATTAGGCTGACTGCAGGTGGGAAATGAAGAGCAGGTGGTGTGCTAATTACAGAAAAGTTACTGAGGATATCTGAGAAAAATAACAGTAAACAGAAAATTAACCTGAGAAATAGACGAATGAAGCCACAAATACATTAAATAAATAAACCTAATGAATCTAAAGCTAAGTCTGGTCCTCTGGACATTCAAAAAACAAAACAAAGCAAAGAAAATTGTAGAACTATAAAACAGAAAGAAAAAAAACTTACTGAAAACAGAATAAAACACATAATTTCTAAATGCATTTATACCTGGAATTTTAATCATTTTAATTCATTTCAATCCTGTTTAAGTACAAGTCAATCTAGTAAAGTCAGACATCCAAAACCAGCTTCATGAGTTTTAATTTTCTTAATCCCAGTTGGCATTTCTGCCTGAAAGCTACTCAAGGGAAAGTATGAAGTGAAAGTCTATCCTGAAATATATCAACTGGTTTGAAATTGTTTAGTTTTCCAGATTCATTTCTTCTTTCTTCTTTCGGCTGCTCTCTTCTTCAGGGGTCACCACAGCGAACTAACTCGCACGAAGGCTTGGCAATTGATTTTATGCCAGATGCCCTTCCTGACACAACCAAAGACCACCGAGCTACCACAGCCCTCTGTGTGGAGCAGAGAGCTGCTATCTAGGGTGACTGGGGGAGAAGATGGTGGAGGTTAAGAGCCTTGCTCAAAGGCCCAGAGTGGGGCAAATGAGGGCGGAGGCAGGTTAGATTTAGGTTAGGTTTGATTTATTTGTCATATGCAAATCAACACAAGGTCAACAATACAATGAAATGCTGAGGACAAGAAGAACCATCTCGACTTGCCAAAGAAACAACAAGAAGAAATACCACAGCATGCAACAAAAATACAAAAACAAGGTGCCACATGGTCCTATTAGCAGCGTGGTTCTATTGGAAGTGACGTTCTCTTAGCAACATGGTCCCGTTAGCCCCATGATATTAGCAGTGTAATTCTTTCAGCAGCAAGGTGCAGTTAGAAGTATGGTTCTGTTAGCGCATGGTCTTGTTAGCAGTGTTAGCATGTCTTGTTATCAGTCTCCATTAACAGCATGATGATCATAAAGACCGCAACAACTGCCCTCTCAGACTGCCCTCCAGAAGCGGGTCTGGCAGATAGAGAACATCCAAGGTTTCCCTGCAAAACTGAGCTGGTCCATAGAGTTCGGTCCGTGCAGGCAGATGGAGGATCGTAGAAACGGCCTGAGCCCAAGGCTGGAAGGGGGCTAGAAACTGAACCATGACAGCAGGAAGGCAAGACAGTGACACAGAAAACTCCAAAAGTGTGTCGCGGTCACAACGTGGGTGTGCAGTATACCAGGGCGCCGTATGGGGGGTAAAAGTTGGTACAAATCCAAGGGCCCTTGACTGACAGGGGCCCCAGATTGGCCTTTTTTATTTATTTTTT
Source organism: Garcialebias charrua (assembly GCA_038048925.1). Taxonomy (NCBI): domain Eukaryota; kingdom Metazoa; phylum Chordata; class Actinopteri; order Cyprinodontiformes; family Rivulidae; genus Garcialebias; species Garcialebias charrua. The sequence continues at coordinate 14,674 of JBBPBX010057549.1, forward strand.
CATGGTGTGGTGGGACCCTGGTAATAATACATTAATGGTAGTAGCTTTGTTTTTACTTGTTTTAACAGTAAAACTTAAATATTATCCCTCCCAGATCAAAAAGCAAACAGCCTCATATTTAACAAACACCCCCCCTGTATCTGCATGAAATGGTGTGTTCCTAGCTGCTTTAGCTCACTTGACGCTGCTGGTGTTACTTTGCAGTCAGAGGATGACAGAGTATGCCTCCTACCCACTGCCCCCTTTGTCGAGCGGCCGAAGCGGCCGGATAACACCGGTTTACATTCAAAGTCTATGGAGGAGACGCGTGGAGTCACGGCGAACAAGGAAGCGGCGAGATTCGAGTGATCGAAGCGGCGCGACGGCAGCCTGCACACGCACGCGCGCGTCGCCGTCGAGCCGCAGACGTCCCAAATGTTGATCTCTGGCGGCTCGACGCATCCGGCAAACAGTCGGGAGAGCCTCGCTATCTGATTACACAACCACAACGGGACTTTTTTCGGACTTTTTAAACTCACCGGATCCAGCCTCCAGGAATTGGACCCAAACTCCGGTAAGAAACGTGGCATTTTTACAGTTGCTGCTGACAGGCTGCTGTCCTCTCCAGTGTAGATCACCCCAAACATAAAAAAAAGTTTTAATCTCATCGAAGACCGTCGGAGGTGCAGTTAAAACAACAACTGAACCCGGAAAACAAGCCAGAGACCCCTCCCTCTGCTACCCCCTAGTGTACGTCATCAGACGGTGTTCAGTGGTTCAGTGGGACCGTGACCAGCGGCAAAAAGGGGACGGCAGGAGCGTTTGCAGTTGTGCGGTGGGTAGGAGGCATCACAACAAGTTGGTACAATTGATGAAAATAATGCACATGTAATGAAAAGTGCATTATAAATGGAATTCATTATTATTATTATTAACAAACATGCTGCCCAGAAAAATTGTAAAATCAGGCTGTCAAAAAAGGAAAGAGAAAAAAGAAAAGGAAGACTGACAAAGGAAAGGGTGTCGATTTGTAACACAGTTTTCCCCCAAGAGAGGTGGGTAGAGATGTGCGTGATTATCAACCTGTTCGCTAGCTTAGCCTCCATTTCACGATGGCATATTATGCCATCAGTTTGAGTGTGCAGTATGTTACCACTGATTTGAGAGCAGATATATGAACTAACAATAATTTGAAGCGTGTTTGCGTTCAGAACACATGCGCACGCCACGCTTGCTCGTCGTGTCTCTGCCGGCGGCGGGGCTCCTCGTTTAAAAAAAAATAATTTTTAGTTTTTAATCTTGCTTTAAATAATGAATTGCATACTCTATGCAGACGGTTGCATGTACAATTCACTAACAGTAAATATTGTGCTATACCAGTATTGGACCAAAGGAAGCAAGCCTTTAATGTTATTCATGTAAAACTTTTGCTGGATCAGTTAGATTCTAGAGATGTGGCAAAAGCAGCTGTGCAGGGGGGCCCAATTTGCTGGTGAAGATTCTCAGGGGCCCAATTGGATTTTTTGTCATGGGGCCCTATATTCCTGGCGGCCCCCCTCTACAAAACTTTTTTTTTAAATGTCAGGAACAAAAAGAAAGATTGAGTCGAAGAGGAGCTCCAGTCAGTGCGGCCATACTGATGTGATGTCAGAGTCAGACATGGGTGCTTCACCTATCCCACCCACATTTTGATTTTGTTGGTCATGCAGTCGAGCTGGCAACCTTCTCTAACCTCTGCTCCACCACTCCCCCAGTTAAACTCGTGAAATTCTAAAAAGTGGGTCCACTTTAAACAACTCACTCAGTTGAATCCACTGAAAACCTCATGGAGGCTTGAGTCACGGACCACGGTACTCGCCTACATCCAGGGCTTAATTTGTGGGCCAACAAAGATGGTGGGATGCGGCAAGCGTAGAATCTCAGATGATGTTAAAGTGGAAATTTGAGTGAATCTGCTGTTTCAGTCCAAAAAAAAAGGACAAAGATTCAGTTGGACAACTTTCAGAAATACATTTTTGGGATCAAGCAAGGGGGAGAAACACCTTAATTATTATTATTGTTACAGGTCTTCTTGACATGGCAATGCAATTTAAATGGTGTAAAATTAGCGTGAATTTATTCACCCAAAAGAACAGTGTTTCCTTGAGCTAGTAACAATATTCCTATGTTTTACTAAAGTTAGAGCACCGTCTCTGTTATGGGAATAAAATTCCCTCACCTTTTGGTTTATGTAGCTCATGAATTATGTCAAGGAGAAGAAAAAGAGCAGACGTGGGGCTCCATCAATCTCTGCCTGTTTCTGAACCCGGGGCATATGGTGCCTTCTTAAAGCAGCTCACATTCATAGATTCAGTGTAAAAAACTATTCATGGTCAAGGATAAAAACAATATTCCTCGCTGAGCTCAGGAAATAAATATCCTATCCTTACACTTTGAAGCTTTTAATTCTACGCCAGTCCAGGTACTTTCTTAAACATATTCTTTAATGACATTGTTACTTATTCCTGCATTTGGCTTCACTTTATACAGCATTTTATAGTTTTAAACTTGGTTTGTGAAAGGCTCATGTGTGAAGAACTGTGGAAGCTAAATGATCATTTCAGTATTAATACAATTAGGCTGTCTGGAAGGAGTCAGTAAAATTATTTGTGATTTATGCTCCCTGTACTGAGCTGCAGCTAAAAATAATTTACAAGAATCAAGAAAAACAAATAGGCCAAACAGCTGCTTCGGTTGGAACTGGCACTAATTTATTAGGAGTGAGTAATGACAGAAACAAAGTATCTGGTTGCATATCAGAGAGATAATCTGTTTTTCTTTTTCTTTTTTACAGGAATCAACTTCTGGTTCAATCTTTGATTCACAACCAGATGTCAGGTTAACCTCTGCTTTTTTAAAGAGCTGCTAAACTGCTATCAGGATTATCACTAAACAGAACATGCAAACTGACTCGTTATTATAGTATCAAACTGTCAGCTTCTGTTTGTCATGCATCTGTTAGTATGTTTGGAGGTAGATACAATGAAGCAAAATGATGCAGGAAACAAAGTTTATAGTTATTAAAGCTCCAGGGAGGTTTCAGCCTTAAGTCTAATTACATGCAATGACAAAGATTCATCGCAAAGTTAGGCTAACGTTTGAGAGTCATTCTGTAGTGCCGCTTTAACTTGTTTATGTTTATGTTTATTAAATTTGTTCATTTTTTTTACAAAAGAAACAATACAAGACAATCTCAAAAATGATATTGTACAAAATATAAAAAAATGAAAGGTAGCAGAAAGAAGAATAAATCTTATTATATCTGCCCCTTACTTCCAACAATCAGATTAAACAACAATAATCAACCATGTAAACAATAATAATCTTCAACCAACTTTTTTCNCACTAAACAGAACATGCAAACTGACTCGTTATTATAGTATCAAACTGTCAGCTTCTGTTTGTCATGCATCTGTTAGTATGTTTGGAGGTAGATACAATGAAGCAAAATGATGCAGGAAACAAAGTTTATAGTTATTAAAGCTCCAGGGAGGTTTCAGCCTTAAGTCTAATTACATGCAATGACAAAGATTCATCGCAAAGTTAGGCTAACGTTTGAGAGTCATTCTGTAGTGCCGCTTTAACTTGTTTATGTTTATGTTTATTAAATTTGTTCATTTTTTTTACAAAAGAAACAATACAAGACAATCTCAAAAATGATATTGTACAAAATATAAAAAAATGAAAGGTAGCAGAAAGAAGAATAAATCTTATTATATCTGCCCCTTACTTCCAACAATCAGATTAAACAACAATAATCAACCATGTACATGTAGCCCACCTTTACCCTCTGTCTGTAGGTAAGGGCCTCCTAGATTCTTACATTTAGCTTTAGACTTTAACTACTCTTAATTGTTGAACTTTTAATACACACTGTGGTCATCTCACACACACTCTGTTTAAATAACCAAACCATAAGTAAAATATAAACTCAATTTACTGAACATGTTTTAAAGATTGAACAACTTATACAATATGACACAAAAACGGTATCTGTAGGCAGATTACTCACTGTAAAGCTTCAACTAAGTGAGGGGCCCACTCACCAATCACACACAGACACCTGCCGGCTTATCTAACTCTAAAACATTGACGTTGCAGGCCTGAGCGATGCTTGGGAACGGTGAGGCCCAAAAACTTAATGGCCGCTTCACTCATTGAGCAAATAAATAAACCAAACAGTACCTGGTTTAGTAGTTCAGTACAGACCCTGGTCCCAGTTCAGGTGAAGAGGAAATCCAAACCAAGATGGTGATGCAATCAGCTGTCTGCAGGTCCAGGTTTAACTTCAATGAGCAATGTAATCCAGAGGAACTCTTCTGGCAGTCCATAAACACTCCAGTTATGACAATCTTCACCTCCAGGCCGGAATGATGAAGAGACAGTCTCCCCAGCAAGCTGAACAAGCTACACTAGGTTTACTGTGCAGCATTCACTGAGCTAGTGAATGCTAAATGTTTGATGTTAAACTGCCTCAAAGTGCAAAAACACAGAACTGTAGGACAAACTTCAGGCTGAAATTGTCCCTTGTAGTCCCAAAACCATCAAACAGGTCTCCACTGACAATCACTGTGTTAGCAACCAGGAAACTTATTTAATTAGTCCAAAATGCAGCACACCTGTCAACTCTGGTGTGCTTGGCTTTCATCAAGTTCAAAACCCTGACTGCTCACACTTCCTTTTGGCTTTTCACAATAAAGCAGAAATAAAATACAAGCAACAAAATGTTATGCTTTCTTGCTTTTAACTTACACTTGTGTATTTTAAACAGTGTTAAAGCATATTACAACATAAATAAATGAAATACAATTGTAGCTATATTTACAACATATTTAACTTAGGAGTTTTTAGACCTAAAATGATTGTCTGGGTTACACTCTCCCCCTTCTAAATGTCCAATGTCCTCATTGGTCCAACCAGTATATCTATGACAAGGTTTAAGTTTTACCAATGTGTATGGTAACACCTCTATGCACTATAGTAAGTGGTTGATCTCTAGATTTACCTGGTTGATCATAAGTAAGTCTGATGACAGGTTTAACTGTACGTCTGGGTCTAGATATTGTTTGTGCCGGTACTTCATTGAATGGACTTGGTTGTCGTACATCTTCTTCACTTGTGGCAAGTTCAGGCTCCGAGTCTGATTCAGAGGTACCAACTTGCTCACGGTCCTCTTCAACAGGATGTTCTCCTTCTGAGACATTGTCATTCACGCTCATGTCTCTGTCAATTTGTTCAGCTATGTCATGACTGCTTTCATTCCTCTCCTTGAGTATCTGTTCAAGGTATGTTCTGTAGGATCTTTGCGGTCTTGCATACTGAAACTCGGAAGACTCAGATGACAGTTCACTTTCCATTTCTGCTGAATGGTCTACAGGGATATGCTTGTTGCGAAGATTTCTTTGTGTAGGAGGCTTTTCCACTACATCTGGCATAGGGAACCTCACAAGATCTCCAACTGGTAAGAGATTATCTCTGTGCAGTGTTTTCACTTTTCCACTGCCATCTTGGAGTTTCAACTTGTACACTGGTAAGTTTGGCAGTTGCTCAAGTATGACATAGGGATTGTTATTCCAACGATTTTCAAGTTTGTGTTTTCCTTTCAAACCAAGGTTCTTTATCAAGACTCTGTCTCCTGGTTGAAGGTTCTGGAATCCCAATCTTTTGTCATAGGCTTTCTTGTTACGGAGGTGAGTCTTGTTTGAGACATCGATAGCCATTTTATAAGCCTTTTGCAGGTCTTCTTTCAGCTGTGTAACATAAGCTGAATGCTGGGTTACTCCTTTGTCGTCAGGGCAGGTACCAAAGCATAGATCAACAGGGAGTCTGGCTTCTCGCCCAAACATAAGGAAATATGGGGAGTAACCAGTGGAGTCGCATCTGGTACTGTTGTAAGCATGTACAAGAGGGACAACATGCTGGCTCCATTGACGTTTCTTTTCTTGATTCAAGGTACCTAACATTGACAGTAGGGTTCTATTAAACCGTTCTGGTTGAGGGTCACCCTGGGGATGATATGGTGTTGTCCGGGATTTCCGGATCCCCAACATTTGTAGAAGTTCTTTAATGAGTCTGGACTCAAAGTCTCTGCCTTGATCCGAATGAATACGTGAAGGCAAGCCGTAGTGAATAAAAAACTTTTCCACAAGAGTTTTGGCAACTGTAAGGGCTGTTTGATTTCTAGTAGGGAAAGCTTGGGCATACCTCGTAAAGTGGTCTGTTACTACAAGCACATTGCTTATTCCCTTTGAGTCGGGTTCCATAGAAAGGAAATCTATGCAGACAAGATCCATGGGGCCTGTACTCACAATCTGGTGTAGGGGTGCAGCTCTTTGACATGGTGTTTTCCTTAGAATGCACTTTCCACAGTTTTTGATGTACTGCTCCACGTGCATGGCCATTCTGGGCCAGAAGAACCTACTCCTGAGCATGTCGGTTGTTCTCTCCACTCCTAGGTGGCCAAGGTCATCATGCATTGACTTAAGCACGACTGTCCTGAACTCGGTTGGCAGTACTAGTTGGTTTGTTTTTGTTCCTGTATGACTAGTACTCACACGGTGTAGCAGTCCATCTTTCATGATTAGCTTTGCAATGTCTCTTTTCAAGGCTTTCATCTCAGGATTAGACTTCACATCTTCTGGCCATTTGCCAGAGTTCATGGCCTGCATGGTAGTCTTTATTACTGGGTCTTGACTTTGTGCTGTGATCAGCTCTTTTCGTGACATTTGACTTAAGGTGTTGAGCTCCATGCGTGTTGGGTAAGCATACACTTCAGGTATGCAAGCAGGAGAAGCTCCAAGTTGTTCAATGTATGTGGGTGAGTCTTTAAAAGAGTCCAAAGCCCCAACACGCTGGCAGATTGACTTAACACCAGAGTGTGAAATACTTTGCCACTCTGCATCATCTCTAAGTTCTATCCTGGATAACAGATCTGCATCTATATTGTTTCGTCCAGGCCTGTAGATTATATCAAAGTCGTACACAGACAGATCCGACAACCACCGATGTCCTGTTGCGTTGAGTTTAGCAGTGGTGAGGACATACGTAAGTGGGTTGTTGTCGGTGCGTACTGTGAAACGGGCTCCATATAAATAATCATGGAACTTTTCAACTATTGCCCACTTTAAGGATAGGAACTCCAATTGATGAATGGGATAGTTCCTTTCTGAGGGGCTTAGTTTGCGACTGGCGAACGCCACTGGTCTCAGCCCTTCTGGGTACTCTTGATAAAGGACAGCTCCAAGTCCACTTAGGCTTGCGTCAACATGCAACACGTATGGCTTGTTTGGGTCAGCAAAAGCCAATACTGGAGCGTTTGTGAGACAATATTTGATCTGTTCAAAAGCCTCAGTGCATGACTCATCCCATCTGTCTCCAAATGGTTCCCTCTCATCCAAGTAGGCATTTTTCTCTTTCTTTTTAGGACTTTTCCCTCGTTGTGTGGGGGCGTACCCCTTGGTAAGGTCTGTCAGAGGGCGAACTATTGACGAGTAGCTTTTGATAAATCGTCTATAGTATCCACAAAAACCTAAGAAGGATCGAAGGGTCTTTAGGTTGTGGGGTCTTGGCCAGTTGGTAACGGCTTCAATCTTTGTTGGGTCAGTAGCAATACCATCAGCTGAAACAAGGTGGCCAACATACTTGACTTTTGTCTGGCAGAACTGACATTTCTCAAGTGAAATCTTTAGGCCTACTTCCTGAA
>JBBPBX010057551.1:7288-22393 GCA_038048925.1 Garcialebias charrua
TGCGCTTGGTTGAACATTTGAGAAAAACAGAGTAGAACATATTCCTTTAACTCCACAGTGAATTCACAATGTGTCTTTATTTAGCCTGACATATTTGTGTGTGTGTGTGTGTGTGAGAGAGAGAGAGAGCTTGCAGCTGTTGACAATGCCTAAAGCCTGGGATATAGTTGACGCGTCGCATAGGGCGCGCGGCCAAAGTGACGCAATCGCGAAGTCCCCGCCCCCTCGCTTTGGTCAGCGCGTTGGTTTCGCGCGTGGTCGTTGAAGGAAAATACACACGCTTAGATGGTCTATATGGTAATCTCATTCTAAACAGGGAACACACCTGTTATATAATCAATAAATAGGTGTTCTATAATCAAAGTATGTCCAGCTGTTATACAAATGTTTATGCAATTACAGGCTTCACAAATGTTTATGCAATTAAACAACATTAGAACGCACACGTTGAGATCCAGCAAATAAAGGGTTAACATGCTCGGGAGACATGCACGTTTGCTTTGCTCTGGGACTCACAGAACTTCAGAACATACACTTGACTACAGTCACTTATAAAACAAACACACACACTTGGGAACTGGCATTAATTCACATTAGAGACACTAAACACATGAGTATAATACACTAACACATGAGTCTGATACTTTAAAAACCTCTCAGACATGCAGAACAAAAGAGCTGGCTGAGGAGACTTCTGACATAAATCTCCAAGGTCATAAACGGGGAGCTGCAAAGACTCGCTATCAGGCCATAAGCCAATGAGAGACCAGAAAAAGCAAAAGCCTGCATGATATACTCCCACTGGAGCAAGACATCGTCAGCATTCTTTTGACCACCTCGGCGCAACAGGTCAGGGCAAAAGTGCTCACATTTCCTTGTGCACAAGAAATTGTTTATGAATGCTCAAATTCTGTTTAACCTGTTTTAAACCTGTGTCTTAATCAATAAATCCTATTTTTTAAGAGACGCCTGGTCATTCCGAACACGCTCGAACTGAAATCCCTTCATCGTGCACCTCCCAGATTTTGAAGCTCCGCAAGCCTAGCGCGCGCGCCAAATTGATTGACAGGTCGGGTAGGGACCTCACCGACAGCCTTCACGCCAGAGCCTGCAGCTGTCTGCGCCGCTGTGGTCGTGGAAACGGCGTCGCGACGCATGGAGGAATGTTTTTTATGTGATTCAAATGTATTAAATTCCCCGAGCGAGCGGAAAGCCATTTGTTTTTGTTGTGTGATTTCAAACAGTTCTTCTTCTACGGTAGATTTCTTCTTCTACACCCTTTCTTGCAACATATGCACAGGTTTTAGAGGGTACTGCCACCTGCTGGTCAGTAAAAGAACAGCACTTTGCCATGCGCTGCCGTGCCACACTATAAACGCATGCACAGTGCGCGCGCAGCACGTGCGCTCCAGCTTGCGGACCAAAGCGCGACTATATTCGAGGCTTCAAGCAATATTTATTATTAGTAGGGATGGGGCCGATCCGATCCAGTATCTGTATCGTTCTCTGGTACCAGCATCATTCACGTATCGGATTTTTCCGATCCAACCTGCAGAGATTTCTGATCCATCATGCATGTCTGTGTCTGATTAAACTTTTCCTCATGTGATTCCCTACCAGCTGCTCTGCACGTTGGCTTCAAACTATGGAAAGGATTTCCTGAATGGAGGTGTGTCTCATGAACCCAGACTAATAAGACCCGCTTCACATTTAGAGGTCAAAAACGTGTTAGGACATTTTTTTTGTCTCCAAACCCTATGTGTTATTTTTCACCACTTTTATTGTGGGCAGCACGGTGGCACAACTGGTAGAGCTGCTGCCTCTCAGCGAGAAGGTTGCCGGTTCAAATCCCGGTCCGGGGCCTTTCTGGGTGGAGTTTGCATGTTCTCCCCGTGCATGCGTGGGTTTCCTCCGGGTACTCCGGTTTCCTCCCACAGACCAAAAAACATGCTTGTTAGGCTGATTGGTGACTCTAAATTGACCCTAGGTGTGAGTGTGAGAGTGGATGGTTGTTTGGTGTGAGTGAGACAGGTCCCTCTTGTAAATGAGTCCCCGTGACTCAACGAGGCTAGCCTGTATAAATAAAGGTTGAATGAATGAATGAATGAATTGTCTGTCCAACAGGTCTCACTTGTAAATGAGACTTTGAGGCTCAATGTGACTTGTCTGTTTAAATAAAGGTTGAATGAATAAAATAAAATAAACATTCAGGAAATCCATTTCATAGTTTGCAGCCAGCTACAATGTGCAGTAGCACTGTAGCTAACAGCTAACCAACTTTTCATCGTAACATGTCCGCTGTGTGGAAGTATTTTACACTAGAAACACCACAAAACAAGACAGCGACGTGCAATGTCTGCAGAGCCAGAGCACCACATTAAACCGTGGTTAAGTTAGTTTTACGTTGGACATTAGAGCTCCGGGGCTTCATCTGTGTGTTATTGTCATTCAGTCCAGAGAAGGCAGGCTGACCCACTCAATCTTCCCGTCTCGGAGGAGGGGCAGGCTGAGCGCGGCTGACCAGAATCAGACTGTATGCCCTGGACCGAATGAGAAGAACACACCGCTGAAGCCACGGAGCTCAACTGTTCACCGAGAAGTTGCTGAACATTATGACCAACCACTATCAGTTGTAGAAAACAAAAGATACTTGCAGCCAAGATATAGTTTACCCTCCAGGAGATATTTATCAGTACAACAGTAGACAATCATAAAAAAGCATATGAATTGAAAATTACAAGAAAATTGTATTTAAAGAAAATGAAACATAAACAGCTACATTATAAATCAATGTAAAATACTAAAAACAGGAACTTGTCTGTGTTGGTTCTTAGCAGATGTTTAAATGAAGCCATTTAATTTTTTTTTTTTTGTTTTTATTAAATTTATTCATTTAAAAGAAACAAAAGAAAACCATCAAAAAGAAAAACATTGAATGAAAAGAGTGCAGAAAGAAGAAAACAATTATTTTAATATCTGCCCCTTATTTAAAAAAATACAGTATATAATATATTTAAGCAAACAATCACTTAAATTAATCACCTTAATATCCACTTTAAATCTAGGAATACAAAAAAATCATGTTTTGTTTTAGCAGAATCTAATTCTAACTTTGAAACTTATCCAACATTAATAAAACCTACCTCAAGTTGCCTTTTTGGACATGCATGCATATATTCGTACAAATTATACTTGAGAGGAGATTATTACAGCCTCTTATGAAATCAATAATGATGATGATATCAGAACTGGATCGGTATTGGCCGATATCAGCTCACAAATGATACGTTCAAAGTGAGATGCTAATTACACATAAATACACTTGGCTTTTTACTTCTTGTTCAGAAGAATCTGAGCCTTTGATTTGGTGATAAAACAGTTTTACTTGTCACAGCTGGAGGAGCTTGTAGTTTATTTTATATTTTACTGCCAAATTCTGTAATTACGAAACAGTTCTGTTTCATTTACTGACAAAAGAAAGGCGAGGCAATCCACAGCAGTTTGATGTAAGATGAGCGAGAACCAGGGACACAAAACAAACCTGAGCTCACATGTGGGGTTTTGTAGGCATCGTTCATGTGTCATGTCTGACTCTACGTACCGGTACACTGTTTTTTTTTAGTCTCAAGATTAAAAGCATCCTAAAGAACAAGATTGGGCCATTTCAAAAACAAAATGCTAATAATTTCAGGTCAGTTTGTTGGTTTGCATATGAGCAGATTATGGAACAAATCAACTGTAAATAAGGAATGCAAAGATAAACAGAAGATGTGTATTTATTAACCTTTCTTTAATCTCACTGAGATCACTGATATCTTTTACAAAGGAGGCCTGAAGGAAATTTCCATGTTTTGTTTTGTTTTTTGTACTGTGAGAGGAAACGGAGGAAACACGCAAACATGAAGAGAACACGCAAACTCCACCCAGAAAGACTCCAAGTCCAGTCTGGGAATTAATCCCAGGTAGAGCTGTCATTTCTAACCCGAACCTGTACCCCGGCCCAGCCCGACCCGGATTAGGGCTGGGCCATAATCATGTGCTTAATGTGTGGGCCAGGCCGGTGTCAGGCTTTTTATTGCATCAGCAGACGCACTATTGACAATCCTGGTACCGGTATATGGCATCATGGCTGGTCATACAATCACCAGCCGCATGCTACCATTAAACTGCGTGCTGACCAGCCTTGAAAGAGGTAAAAGGTTCAGTTAAAGTAAAGAAAGACATTCAAACAAATGAGACATCTTTGTTCTTTCCTATAGAAAGTGGTGATGTAATTTTAAAAAAAAATTCAGCTGCACTCAGCAGACGCGCGCGGCCAACGACCCAAACAGGTGAGGTTACAAAACATCCAACATGTCAGAGCAGGGTCGTGTCTGAATAATGCAGAATGCAGGCAGAAGCTGGGATTTAATGCGCTTTGATGGCTATGAAAGGACAAACACCACCTCAGCTCCGATCTTTATTCAGCCGTGTGCATCCGCTGAAGGTTAATAACTATATAAGCAGTCAAAGCTTCATTAAAAGTGTTGGTGTGGGGTTCAAATTCGGACCTGTAATTGCTGTTAATTCGTCGGGTCGGGTGGGGTTTGGAAATTATGGCTACGGGCTGGGGCCAGATTTTTTGGGCCCGAATGCCACTCTAATCCCAGGACCTTCTCGCTGTGAGACAGCAGTGCTAACCACTAATCCACTGTGCTGCCCAGATGAGATACTTCCGTAATTTGAATTTTCATTCATTCAACCTTTATTTAAACAGATAAGTCACATTGAACCTCGAAGACTCATTTACAAGTGAGATCTGTTGGACAGACAATAAAAGTGGTGAAAAATAACACATAGGATTTGGAGACAAAAGAAATTCCTAACACATTTTTGATCTCTGTTTGAAGGTCAAAAATGTGATAATGAAAAAAGTCTTGCACACAAGCACATAATGATGCCAACATTACGCAGAGGTCAGGGAGGACTCAAATGCCTCTTTTCCACCGCTCGGCTCGGCTCGGGTTGGATCGGCTCAGGTCGGCTCAGTTCGGGTCGGGTCACATCTATGTTCTGTTTCCACAGCTTTTTTGTACCCCTTCTGTGGGCGGGGTCCAGAATCCTACTCGTCTTACCACATGGTGGCAGTAGTGTTCCTCAAGCTATTTACTACAGTACTAGCCACCACTAGAAGAAGAACACAATAAAGACTTTGTTTCACATATTATCAATTCTATCAAAAACCACAAAGCTGATATTTTTCAAAAAAATCTAGTGTGATCACAACATGTTCATATACGAAATGTATCCTGTTGGAGTTATTTGAAATAAAATTCAATGTTTTATAGACATAAATGTGTCAACCTACGTCCATTATTTTCTACTTTGTTTCACATATTATCAATTCTATCAAAAACCACAAAGCTGATATTTTTCAAAAAAATCTAGTGTGATCACATCATGTTCATATACGAAATGTATCCTGTTGGAGTTATTTGAAATAAAATTCAATGTTTTATAGACATAAATGTGTCAACCTACGTCCATTATTTTCTACTTTGTTTCACATATTATCAATTCTATCAAAAACCACAAAGCTGATATTTTTCAAAAAAATCTAGTGTGATCACAACATGTTCATATACGAAATGTATCCTGTTGGAGTTATTTGAAATAAAATTCGAATTTTTATAATTTATTTTCGTTGTGCAAACACAGGTTTTGGAAAAAGTCAAAGCGAAACTACTTTAAATGCAGCACATTTGACCATACGTGACAATATTAAAGCGTGGTTAAGCTCAGGAGCCCTCGTACTATTAAAGTCAGCTATGAAATATATTTTATATCTGTTCATTGAGCTACATTTAAAGACATAAAGCCGCCCGCGCGCCGCGTGTTACTCGTGGCGAAACTACTTTTTAAAATCGTGCAGTTTTGAGCAGTACGTGATTTTATTAAGGACACGTTCAGCTGAAGACCCATCTTTGCTATAAATTTAAAAAATAACAATTGTTTTTACCGTGTTATTCATGTAAAAGTCCTGCCGTGGTAGCTTCCCTGGCTTCCGTAAAAACAGCTCTCGTCTCCTCCTCCCTCCTTCCGGAGCGGGTGAGCTCGCTTCAGTACACCTCTGAAAGCAGCCCGAAAATCTCAGGAAATCTCGCGCGGCTCCGCTCGGAATAGCCGGTGGGAAAGGATGAAAGGGGGTCTCTGCGACGCACATATGACGTAACATCCGACCCGAGCCGACCGGTGGAAAAGGGAAGTGAGAAGCCAGCTCATAGATCTGTGTACACTCATGGGGGGAGGGGGGGGGTGCTGCCAAGGTCGGCCAGAGGCGAGAGTCCTGAAATGATGACAGAATGTTTATTCAGCTGTGCTCCTCTGAAAAGTCCGTGGAATTCCTCAGTAGCAGTATTAGGAGGGGGGGATGAGAGCATCTGGTTTACAAAACTTCTCAGGCGTGTTGAGATAAGACGGCCTGTCAAGGCCAGTCGGGGAGCCGAATGTCAGATAAACACGATTGTTTTGGGAACAGGCAGAACTTTAAAGGTGGTGTGACATTATTTTGGAACTATGCATAAAGTGGCACAACATATATACTGTATGTTGTATCATTTAACTGTGTTCGTTTTTACAAGCAAAATGATACATCTATGAAAATTTGATTTAAAAGTCAAAAAAGGCGTTCAATACAGGATCAACTGGACTTTATTTGTTGTAGAAAACATTTCGACTTCTGTCCAGAAGTCTTTTTCAATGGACCTTACCAAGCTCCGCCCACAGGGCCGCGTTTCATTGGCTAATGCCCATAACACGTCACAGCGCAGCTTCCACGTGCGTGCCGGTCTCACAAAACAAACGCTACGGTAGCGTTTGTGAGACCGGCACCACATGCTACTTACATTGCTAGCTAGCATACGTGCAGATTTTTCTGCGTCAGGGCTGGAAAAATGCTCCTCCACCGTCAGTGGGGTATCTGTACAGGAGATGTCAGGTACCCTGACCGTATTTGTGGAAGTAAAATTCACCGTTTCCCTATATGTGAAACTGAATGCCTTGCTTGGATCAAAGCTTGTGCACGACCACAAAACTGAACAATTATTCCTTTCACCAGCAGAGAAGGGTTGACCTGCTTTTGAAACCTGCTAGTTAACAACACTCGGTCACGATGAGAGAAAGCCACAGTTCACTGAACGTCCTGGAAGTTGGGAAGAAACAGCTCCGCTAACCCCACATGAGCTAGCTAACGCAACGAGCTCTACTGTCGATTTCACCTAAAACTGCACAAAATCGTGACACGAAGGCTGGATTTTAACTAACACACCAGACGGCTGAGCTCGTTAGCCCTCACAAAAGTCGCTGTCGGCGTGTTTAGCAGCTAAAGCAGCAACGGCTAACCAACCACTTAAGGAATGAATGGAGATTACAGTTAGCATTAGCTTTGCGACCAAGGCACACAAACTTTTGCCAACAATAGAAATCGCTGATTTCAAAAGTAACCCTCAAAACCATGAATGCCTGACTTACCCAGCCTTGCAGGACAATAGGCATCAGTGATCCTGTCCACAGCTGTAATAATGCTGAGCCTGAGCGTGTGAGGAGCTGATGTTTTTCCCCATCAGACGGTAGCATTTGCGGTGACGCGCACGCTGTTTGGAGGCATCGCGTGGATCAAACAACTTGATAACGTCCACAAAAAAAAATAACATGAACTTGTTGGTTCCCCTGTCCATTGTCATGGCTGATATTTTGTTGGAATCTGGCAGAAATGATACACTATTCGACTCAAAAATACCCTGCAGTCAGTCGACGCCATGTTTTCTATTGACAACAAAGCTGCGCTTGGGAGACGGGCAGCCATCTTGGAGCTTAGGGGGCGTTTCTGGGCGGAGCTTGGTAAGGTCCATTCTGAATGGAAGCTGTGAGAACGAGAAGTTTTATAAAGGCTTACAAGTCACGCACCAACATATGAAATTGGAAACTGAAATAACACCACAAATTAACTAACATGCCCATTCTATTTAAATTGACAAAACGACACATCCCAGCTTAACAAAAGGGGGTTTGTAACACATACATGTAAATTGAAAGATCACACCTAACAGTAGGAGGTTCCCTTGAGGTCTCTGTTAGAAGACACAAAACTGTATGTAAATTGACAAACAACACCTCCCAAACAACAACAGAGGCTACTCAGAGAACTTTGTTAGTCTAATTTACAGACAAGGCATCCCTGCTCCCATCCGGTGTAAAACGTTTCGGAATCAAATCCAAAACTGAGTTATAGGTCTTAGACAGTTTTTTTCTGCAACAAATAAAGTCCAGTTGATCCTGTATTGAACGCCTTTTTTGATTTCATCATGTCCTGGACGACTGAGAATCTTCACCAGCATATTGATTTAAAAGTGATTTTAAAATTGGCGCTGTGTTTCGTCACGGGACATTCGGGTACTTACGCATGCGACGTTGTGACGTAGGGACCAGCACGGTTGTCTGCCGCTGCTATTAGCATGCAGTGTGATTGTCTTCAAGATCGCCTCTTTTCTTTTGTATAACTTGAAAAATGCCGGTACGTTGTGTCGCATTTGGGTGTTCTAACATCACCAGCTCTGTAGACGACTACGATCGGGTTCCAGGCCTTCACCCTCAGAACTTTGCTCATCTGAAATGTCGGATTTCCCCTCGCACCACCTCGTTCACTGAACGGTAAGACTCAAATAAATACGGGTGCAGACCTAAATTAGAACCAGCTGTTTCTTGTTCAACACTCGAACTAACTTCGGCTTCCCAAACTGAAGACAAATCGCTCAAATCTTCACTTAAATTGCTTAATTCCTCGGTTTGTATATTCTCTGCCATGGTTATTTACAAGATGCGTTCTGGCGATTGCGTCATAAAATGCGTCGGCGTTTGACCCCTCCTTTCTCCACCCGAAAACTGTGACACTCTGAAGAGAGCTATTTTATTAAAAAATACTTTTATATATTAATTATTCGAAGCATCTGTGTACAAAAAAATCTAAGCTGAGTAGCTACTCTGCCACTTTATGCATAGTTCCAAAATCATGTCACACAACCTTTAATGACATCTACCTTCAGTCTGTGTCAGTCCACTCGCTTCCGAAAATGTCCAAATTAAAATGACCAAACAAATGGAACGTGCCTGAGAAAATCCCTGAGATCTAATCCATTCAGCCAAAAGTCTGGGTTTTCGAGACATGAACCAAGACATCATGTAAGGCAGCCAGCCTGACCAGGTCCAGATTAGCTGCCGACGTCTTCCTTTTATGTTGATATACCAGGAACCAGCCAAATCCAAAAAGCAGGAACCAGTTATCATAAATCCAATTAAATATGCGTCCTTAACATCCACAGATGACAGCAGAGATAGACACATCATCAAGTCTTCAAGTCGATGAGATATCCAGATGTGTGCATGTCAACAGGGCAAATCGTCTCGTCTACAGCCTGTCTTCTTGTTGAAGAAATGTTATCAGTTGTGTTGAGGGACCAACTGACCACCCTCTCAGACAGTTTCACAGACAAGGCAAAAGCAAAGCGGAGACCTAGAGGAGACGTCCGCCCTAAGAGCAAGTGTTGAATGAGCAGAAAGGTAGTGTAAAAATTGATAAACTGAATATTTTACATTCAGTTTATTAAACGCGTTTGTCTTCTGACACCCTGAACCAAGTAGGTATCTCTGCAGACAAATTTGGAAGGCGTATCCGGAGGGCCACATCTGATTGGACAAAAGAAACAGGCTGAACGAAAAGAAAAAAAAAGGCTGTTTGTGTTAACCACATACAAATTATGTCTATGCTGTTAACCGGTTTGACATTAGCAGTGTCGCCATAACTTCTCTTTCCACCTCTTTTTTAAAATGTATTCCTTTATAGATGGCCTCCCTTCTCACCTCACAGCCATCTTCTTCACACCAATATGATTTTTTTTTTCTTTCCGCCTCTTTTAACACAGAACTTCCGGTTACATTTCAAAATAAGAGCAAAATAAATGAGTACTGTAGTGGGGAAGGTTAAATGTTTGTTTTTTAATACTTATAGCCATTACATTAAAAAAAATCAGTTTTGGTTGTTGAATAATGTGAAAATAGTTACAATCGATTCATAAAGAAAGAAAAATAAAGTAAACAAACATAATCATGATACTTAAACTGCCTTTGGGACAAAGGATGTTTCCTTTAACTTCACATTTTCTTGTTCAACCTTTTAAATCAGTCACTGCAGACGAGTGATTGTCAGTTTCTGTAAGATTTCTGCAACTGGAGCAGGTTTTCTGCTTACTGGTTAACTTCCTCAGCTGTCTCACATTTTAAAGGTCAGTCCTACTCCATGTTTCAGCTCCTTTCATACATCAGCTCTCATAGAAGAGCACTTCTAAAGAGATAATTTTGTTTTTAGCTTTTGTTTTGGGCCATTATCTCATCACAGGACTCATGATCTTTAATTGAGACGAGACTTTTTGACAAATGGAGCAGGTTTCACTTCAGATGCTTCATATTTCATTGTACCCAGACCACACTCAAGCCAACCTGTGTCAGGTGCAGCCTACAACCCAAGAACAGAAGAGACTCTTCTTGTGTTTGACAGCAGATATAACACTGTTTCTTAGAAACCTTCAGTTAAAAAAAAAGACCTGACGTAACTTTACTACAGTATAGAGCCAGCAAATACAGTTAGCCAATCAGTGTTTGTCCTCTACAAACGCCTTTTCTCCAGAAACGCCCACTTCTGGTGTTCAGAGAACCCCTTCTCCCCTGAACGTCTACTTCAGACGAACAGCGCAGTCTGACCAGGATGTCTGATTTATTTTCAATGTGTCTGTCACTCCCTGGAGTTCACATGTCCTCTTACCGAGGATGTATCTCTCCACGCTTCAAGACGACGGTCTTTGTCTTTATTCTTCTCGTGTTTTACAGACAAGAACACGTTTACAACAAACACTCAGAGGTTTAACGTGTAGACCTCCATGTAACTAATGCTCTGAGAACATTCAAGAAGTTCAGGACACAAGCGTGTTATTGTTGTAGACTACTGGACACCCAAAGGTCCAGAGACATGTTAATCCAGTATCTAAGCAGGTTCATGTGACTCCAGGTCTCACCGGTGGTCCGCTTGGCGCCGGTTCCTGCGGGATGCAGCCGTGTGGTCCAGAGTGGGAAATTCAAGCAAACCCCTCATCTTGAAACGCATGATTCAGATCAGAAGAATGGTTTAAAGCTTTCCTTTAAAACCAAACGGCTGAGACGATTTGAGGTGGGGTTCTGCGTCATGAACCTGTAATATCTTACCTGTTGCAGATAACTCTTTGAATGCTGCATTTGCACGACTGATCCTCCAGCGGCGAGTCTGACAACAGTTTTAATGTTTATTCATAATCTTCGTGCATATGCTGTTTTATAAACTTTTACACCTCGCAGAGATAAAGTTAAAGAGAAAAAACTTTACTGAGAGCAATGCATGATTTGATACATTTCAGAGTACCGTATTTTCCAGCGTATAAGTCGCAGCTTTTTGCATAAATTTGCACATCCTGTGACTTATACACCGAAGTGACTAATATACGTTTTTTTTTATATTCATCCATATTTTGACTGACATCTAACACTTTCATTCATTCTGACATGTGTAAGGGGTTAAAGGGGGGGGTCAGTTTAATACTGACCTCCTTTTTACCTTAATTTACTTATTCAGATTGAATAGTAATTTCACGGATTCTCTTCTTTTTCAGTTTATTCAATATTTCTGTGATCTTTGTGATGGATAAATAAACAGAGCCATTAAGTGACAATGGACACGTTAACTTAGTTTGATATGTCAAAGAGACACTATCATTTATTTAAAATAAATCAACTAAATTAACACCATTACACTTGATTGACATGATTTCACTTTCTTTCAATTCAAATACGTCAGCACACTTGATTTAACACAACAGACATAAATACTAGATGTTACACATATTTAGTCTGAGGGGCATTTCAGCTTAAAATATAGTTTCCAGCTTAGGTTGAGAGGGAAAAGAAATAGGAGGAAAGATTTAAGAAGAATTGGGAGGTTAAGAGAGGAAGTTTATCTTGCATTTATGAAACCAGATGACACTCTTCAGTACGCGTCCAGCTAAGATATCATCACACCTCCAGCAAGCAAACAGCTGCTCCTTTACCTTAAGACGTCCGCCTTGGTTCTGGTAAAGAGCTGTGGTCAACTTTAGACTGACGAGTCGTCGGTCCCGCAAGTCCAAGCTGGACTCCACGCGTGTTTACCTTGTCGGTGTCGGTGATACTCGCTTTCATCGGCAAAAGTCGTGGCAGTCGTGGTTTCTTGGCTCAAGATAATTTATTCCAGGAAGGAATAACAAACGCTCGTTCGAGGTGGACTCATAACAGCCTGTTATCAGTCCTTAGCTGAAGACGCAGGTCGTTAGCTCTTGACCAAAACGTACCCAGCTCTTGGGAAAGGTTCACATCTCTTTGAAATTCCCAGCAACTCTCTGGCGCGTTCTCGCACAGTTTAGAACTTAAAGAGCAGGCACAAAGAGAGGAGTTCACTTGTCTTATCAGAACCCAAGGTTACAGCAGCAGAGGGAAATTGTTTAGGAAAAGACAGAGCAGCTGGAGCCTTGTTCATGAAAAACAACGGATTAAACTGTCTTCTTATTTCTAAACAAAACAGTCGGGTCTCTGTGACCCGCAATTTCACCTTTAACATAGCAGTGAACACAGTTTAACTCTCACAGAATAACACAGCTTAAAAGCACACATCATGAAAATGACAAAAGTTATTCTTTTGATCACATCAGAATAAAATCAAAGATAGAAATAGTCTCTTTTGGTGACTATATTTATCAGATTACAGCTAAATGAATGATTTTGTAGTAAATGTCTTGCTTTACTGAGTGGTCAGTAAAGGTCATCACTGGACAGTTCAAAAACCTTAATTTGACCCTGGGTAGGTCCATTACATCTCCCCCCTTTTGGAAGCCATCGCCAGTCCTTGGGGATGGGGTCCAACACGAAAGGAAACCTTGAACTGTCTTTGATCTTGAAGTAATCCAGCAAGTGGAAAAGAAAAATCAAAAATTATAATCCCATAAAGTTTTGGAAATTCCATACTGTTCGGAGGTAATCCCATTGCGGTAAGCTTTTAATCCCTTGGAAAACTGAGTCTGTTAACTCTTGGAAAACAAAGTCTGTGATCCTTTGGAAAACAAAGTCTTATAATCCACAGCGATAATCCCACAGCAGTAATTCCACCACGATTAGAGTTGGTGATTTCATCAGCAACAATTGTTTTCATAATCAGCATGCAGAGGGGATCCCTCGATTGACGCAGAGGAGGCGACCCTTGGATGAAGGTTGAAGACCAAGCGTTGGAGCTGCAGGTCCCCACATCGAAGGTTGTTGGCTGGTTGGTTTCCAGTCAGTGCCACTCTGGTTCTATGTGTCATGCAATTATGTGGTTTTTTAAGGTGGGCTTATGATTGGGATTTTACATTAAGCCTTACCTATATGCACCTGGTATGTAAGCTATCATGGTTTAGAACAGCTACACTTACCAATTAAGGGGTGGATCAATTCTGTAAATTAGATATAGGGATCTATACCTATAAAATTTTGGAGGGCTTCTGTAACGAAGGCCTCTAATTCCAAACTATTCCTCCATTCATTACTTAGTTTAGGTTAAACTAAAATAAAAATGAAATATAGTTTGATCTAAATGTCTGTTGTCTTTTAGACGAACGACGTAGGATTTGGTATTCCTAATAAATTTTGAAGTCTATGGCGAGACTCATCAAAATGAATAGATAATCTAGAATAGAAACGATCGAATCGGTTCAATTTAGAAATTGTGAGACCAGTGTAGTTTATTGTACCTTGAGTAGCTTTAAACTACATTGACTCTTCGACGATTGAGATTTAACAAAACGAACTGCATGTTGGCATAGTTAAATCCATATCATTCATTAACCAATGTTAATACAAAACCTTTTTGGCTGGGAGTGTTCAGAACCAAACAATATCTCAACTAATGACAACAGTAATGACTAAACAACAAGGAAACAACGTTTCACTGCTTCGACACACTCTTGTCGTCAGATTCCAAAGTGCAACACACAAGAAAAACAGGTCTCAACTTTATGACCGAGGTCAAATTAAATCTCGTGGATTTAAACGGTTGTTAAGGTTAGTTTTTGTTGTGGGTTTTAGGCTTAGCGTTTCTAAGTTCAAATTGGACAATGCGACTTATAGGGTGGGAAATATGGTAGTTTAAACCTGATTAGTTTATTTACTAACTTGTGTTTGGACGACCTTATTATCCCATGAAGTCGGTGAGTTTGTGAGATCTTTGTCTTTTGTGGAGTCATTGAACGCCTTGTAAGGTTTGATCTGATTTCGATGTACCCATTTAGCAATTGGCTCTTTACGGCCTTTGCTGATTTTGATTTCGTAGACGACTGAGGACACTTTGTCTGTTATCAGATGAGGTCCAGTCCACCTGGGCATTAGTTTGCGGGCGAGAGTTCCGGTCCCGGACTCTCCTTTCCCGGTTGCTGGGGCGAACGTATAGTACCAGACTCTGTCTCCCACTTGGAGTTCATTGTGAGAGGCCTTCTGGTCGTAGTACGCCTTGCGTCCTTCAGCGGATTTTTCCAGGTTTTTCTGGGCGAAAGCAAAAGTGTTTCTGAGGTGTACATTCGAATCTTTCATGTATTGTTGTGTAGTGTAGGCTGTTGCCATGACGGCGTCACCTGGTTGGTACAACAGGTGGAGGGAGAGTCATTTGTCGACCGGTCATCATCTCGAAGGGAGAGATGCCAGTTGATGTGTGTGGAGTGGCTCTTATGGCCATGAGGACCAGAGGGAGTTTCACATCCCAGTCCTTGTGATTTGCGGCCACGTATTTCTTCAAAATACTCACCACAGTTCTGTTTGCTCTCTCGACTTGGCCTGAAGCCTGTGGGTGGTAGCCGACATGAAAGTTGGCCTTGACGCCTAGCGTCTTCCACAGTTCTTTCATCACTTCACCTGTGAAGTGTGTACCTTGGTCTGAGTTCACCCGAAGGGGAAGTCCAAACCTTGAGAATATATGATTCATTAACAACA
>JBBPBX010057552.1:0-22393 GCA_038048925.1 Garcialebias charrua
ATGTTGGTTTCTTTGAGAAATTATTCTCACTGCTCCCGGACCTAAACACATACTCATTGATACTCAGTGGTGACTTGAATTGCTGGTTGGACCCAGTTTTGGACAGATCCTCTACAAACCCTGCCACAGCCAGCAGGTCGTCCCACACTATTCGTGCCTTTCTATCTAAGTATGGCCTGTGCGATGTATGGCGTTTTTTACACCCAGCTGAGAGAGAATATTCTTTTTTTTCTCATGTTCATCATTCATACTCGAGGATCGATTACTTTTTCATGGACAACAAACTTCTTCCCTCTGTCCGTGGCTGTGACTACCACAGTATTGTCATCTCAGACCATGCACCTGTCACTCTGTCTCTGTCCCTCCCTGACATTCCTATAAGGAGTAGACAGTGGAGATTAGGGCTGCAACTAACGATTATTTCAATAATCGATTAATCGGCCGATTATTTTTTCGATTCATCGATGAATCGGCAAAAAAAAAAAAAAAGGAAACAAGTTTTAATTATCACCTCTTTATTCCAAAATTTGACTGACATATCAAATCGCACAAAAAACAGGTTGCTACTTGACTATTCTGTTAGTAAAATATTGAATAATTAAAAAATAAAGTTAGTCAGCTTCAATAAAAAATAAATGTACACAAACATATATACAAATGTATTATTTATACCTGCACAAAATGTAGCTACTTTGTAAAATGTGTTTTTGAGGGACAAGTGTAACCTGGATTAAAGGTGTGGATTGTTATAACCTGGATGGGGCAGCTGTGGCTGAGTTGTTAGAGCAGTCGTCCTCCAATGCAAGAGTTGGGGCTTGGAATCCACCAGCAGTCACATGCCTAAGTGTCCATGGGCAAGACACTGAACCCCATGTTTGTGCCCCATTGGTGTATGAATGTGAGCTAAAGCTCGGATTTGTCTCTTTAGAATGATTTGTTCTTTGTAATCTAGTAGAGTGCTGTATGAATGGGTAAATGAGGACATGTAGTGCTTTACACTACTACAGTATAAACAATGTAAAGCACTTTGAGTATCAATTAGATAGAAAGGTGCTATATAAGTACAGTACAGTCCATTTACCATTACAAGTGTGGATCATTGTAACCTGGGTTAAAAGTGAAGTCTTCGTCTTCAACCATCGACAGAGGCCTCATGTCAGTGACGTTCATGTAAGGATCTTTCAGTCTCTGCTGCTTGCTGTGGTGTGCATGATGTCTGTCCATCATGAAGGCTGTCATTGTTGTTTTCTGGAATGAGAGAGAGTTTATATGTATTATATCATAATTTACAGTAACTCAAGAAATGCCTTGTTTCACTTGGTTAAACACACAAGCACACACACACACACACACACACACACACACACACACACACACACACACACACACACACAAATATAAAATACTAATTACACACACTTGAGTAGATGAATAAATTACTGTAATTCCTGTTTAAATGCAATTCATCCTTCCATACAATGCAGTGACTTCAGACTTTGCCAGCAAATTAAAAGTTGAAGCTAAATCATTAAATTATCACCATCTTTGTGTTAGATTTATTTATAAAACACATTTAAACACTGCTTGTTTCGTTACATTAAAAATAAAAACACACACATTCTCTGTCACAGCTAAGAAACAAGCAGCTTCAGCTGCCAGAGACACTGATATCACGTTTTCTCTCTTTGAAACAGAACAAATATGTTTTGAATTACCTGCTGCTCTTCCTTCATTCACACGGTGGTGAAGCCCGTCATGTTTACATTTCATCTGCGTGGTTATCTCGTGTCGCGTCGTCACTTTTTAAAGCTTTTTTTATCTTTGTGAAGCGTCAGGTGCTCCCACACGTTGTAGGACTTATTTACAGTTTTCTCTGCGTCGCGTCGGTCATTGTAAAATAGACTTTGAAAACAGTCTCTGCTGTTTCCTCCTCCCTCCTCGCTCTGTTCAGAAGCCACACACGCGCAGGCGCAGCACGCTGACGCTGCAGTTTTTTTTTTTTCAAACTTTATTCAGTCAGGCTCAGCCAGCTTTGACAAAAGCTTTACCGGTGAACAAAACAGCTCCGCGGCGCCGTGAAAGATGCATAATCGCGCGACACAACGAATCGATGATGAAATTCGTTGCCAACACTTTTAAAAATCGATTTTTATCGATTTTATCGATTCGTTGTTTCAGCCCTAGTGGAGATTCAATTCAACGTTACTGTCAAACAATGATTTTGTTACATTTATAGAAAAAGAAATAACCTTCTGTTGAGTTTTATACTATGTTCTTGTTGACTTCCTGTTGTGGGCGGAGACTTACACAGGAGGGTGCAATCTGCTAATAAAAGGCCAGCTGCTCTGATGAGCGCATCTTCTCTCACTCAGGCCTAATGCAACTGATGGTGTGTTGTGTTTTCCTCCGGCATTATCCGGCATTTCCAACCCTTGCTTCAAACAATGGCTGCGTCAACAGGTTATGGGCCCAGGAGGGAGTTTGGAAGCCGATCAAACCGATTATGCTTTGATGGAGATGAAAAGAAATACGAGTTGTGGGAGACAAAGTTTTTAGCCCACTTACGTCTGCTTGAGCTGAAGGACACAATATTACTGAGGGGCGTGCCCGATGACGTGGAAGAAGACGCCACCAAAAATGAAGAAGCATATGCTGAATTAAAAGGTTGACGTGAGATCTTGTTGTCTGTTGGGTTTGTTCTGAAGAGGCTCCTGGCTTTTTTTGCCCAATGTGAAGAACCCCTGGATGCCTTTGATGACACACGTTGCAATCCAAATGACTCCTGCAGTCTTTGCTTGTGTGACCAACTTTCAGGCAACCAAAACAAATGCCCTTTTCCTTGATGAAAGTCAACTTATCTCGATGCATTTTAGCTTTAAACTGCATACAGTTTTCCAATAGATGATTTCTCTGTGAACAAAACAGGCAGCTGTGAAGAACAGTAGGTTTGTTCTTGTTTTCATTTGAGTGAGTTCCGGCTTCTGGAATTATGCTGACGTTGGTGGCAAAACTGCTTCCCCTTTTCCTTTGCTTGCTGGAACTTGAAACTTTAGAGTAGCTCCCAGTTGATGGGTCTTGGATGTTGCCAAACACTGGATCTGAAGCTATTTTTACTTCTTTTATTATAAAAGCAACCAGATCGGTGAACAATGCTCTGTGACCATTTTGCTCCTGTAGCTCATAAGCAATAACTCTCCATTTTTCCCTCAGTTTATATGGAAGTTTCATTATAATCATTCTCATGTTTGAGGGTAAATCCAACTCTTTCAGGTAAACAATCTGTTGTGTTAGATTTGAACATCCTTGAAGGAAAAGAGAGAATGACTGAAGACCTTTTACATCATCACCTTTGATAGGCATCCAACTCATAATTTTTTCCATATAGGCAGAAGCAAGTTTATTTTCACTTCCAAAATGTTCTTCAAGAAGATCTTTAGCCTTGGAATAACCTTGACTGGGAGGTAAGTGCTGACAACTATGCACCAGGTCTTTAGGCTGCCCTCTAGTGAACTNTCTGTGACCATTTTGCTCCTGTAGCTCATAAGCAATAACTCTCCATTTTTCCCTCAGTTTATATGGAAGTTTCATTATAATCATTCTCATGTTTGAGGGTAAATCCAATTCTTTCAGGTAAACAATCTGTTGTGTTAGATTTGAACATCCTTGAAGGAAAAGAGAGAATGACTGAAGACCTTTTACATCATCACCTTTGATAGGCATCCAACTCATAATTTTTTCCATATAGGCAGAAGCAAGTTTATTTTCACTTCCAAAATGTTCTTCAAGAAGATCTTTAGCCTTGGAATAACCTTGACTGGGAGGTAAGTGCTGACAACTATGCACCAGGTCTTTAGGCTGCCCTCTAGTGAACTGCTCTAAGAAGTGCAGGCAGTCACTGCAGTTGTCAGTTTTGGCTTCCACTCCGTTCTCAAAGGCATTCATAAATGATTTGTATTGGAGAGGGTCCCCGTCAAATACAGGGATGTTTCTGGATGGTAGAACAGACGACAAGTTTTGTTTTACAAGTATGGTAGTGATATCATTTTGTCTTTGCAAGATGTTCACAATATCATTCTGACAGTTCTCAGTGAACGAGGGGGGTGTAAATTGCGTCTGCTGTGTTGCTTGAGTCGAAGAATCAAATTTTACTCTCGTGCGATCTGTTTGAAGTTGTTGCTGCCTTTGTTTAGGTCTGACGACAGGACAGTTAGAAGAATTTGCTCTTTCTCTTGGAACAAACTCATCGACAAAAGGATTTAGCAGAGGTGTGTCCTTTACTTGGGCTCTTTCGAAATAAGAGTTCATTCCATCAGATAGTTTAGAACCAGCAACTGAATTTAATTTTAAAACATTAAGTCTTGCATTAGTTGCTGCCAACTCCGTTTCCAAGTCTAATTTTTCCTTTTCTTGTCTTAGTTTTTCCTCTTGAGCTTCGATCAGATGTTTTTTGTTCATTGCAGTGACTCTCTCCATGAGCGCTGCCTTTTCAGCTGCAGCTTTAATGCGAGCAGAAGAAGTAGATGAAGCCCGAGACTGTTGTGAAGATGTTTTTGAACGTGGCTTTACACTTGAAATATTAGAGACACTGTCTTCAGGATTTATTTCGTCCAGATCTCCAACAACTTGATCATCACCAACATTTATTTCTTGTTCATTATATGGATCTCCTGCTTCATGCAACCAGGCCTTTACATTGTCCTTAAATTCAGAGAATGCCATCACCTTAGACTGAAAATACACCATTTGCCTTTTCACTTCTTCTTCTGATAATGGCAAACTTAATAGGGATTCATGTAAATCGGTTGCATCTTGATAACACTTAACTCGACAAAGTCAGAAGACACCTTTTTAATATTTTCTTGTGACATCATTAATGCAGAGATTTTCTTGATCCATTTTGAAGCTTGCTTGCACTTTAAACTTCGTTTTTCTTGACATGTTTTTATATAAAACTCCAAGCCCTTTGGTGTAAATTTGATGATTCTTTTCTCTTGTGGCACCTGAGTGTCATCCTCTTGTTTGCTCTTAACGTCAGACATTTTTGTGTCATCCTCTTGTTTGCTCTTAACATCAGACATTTTTGTGGTCTTGAATTATTTCACAAAGTCCAAAGCTGAATAGCATATTGAGAGTCCATGGCATAAAGCACAAACACACCTCTTCTTTAAAGATGTTGACTTGAGTGGGCAAACATTTCCAGGATGGGCGTCGGCACACGTCTTGATCCAATTATGCATCAATTTGTTGTATCAAACTCATTTTTTCAGTCTTTGCAGTGAAATAATGTTAAACTCCAATAGTTTCACCGTTTTCCTTTACGGCTTAAACAATATTGTCACATACCAGCTTTGATGAATGAGTGATGTTGGCTTTCCAGGCCTGATGCAGCAAGTTGCTTGATTTCTTCAAAAAACAATAACTTTTGTGATGGTAATCCTTAACCGCTCTACTGAATGACAGTAACACCTATGAGCACCTGAAGAGGGACCCGACTAACACCTTTAAAAAGAAAGTCATTGATTGTCTACAAAAACTCGAAAAGGAGAAAACAATCAATCGATCATTGTATTATAGACTGTACCCGGGGGAGGCCACTCCTTGTCTGTATGGACTTCCAAAAATACACAAAGAAGGTACACCTCTCAGACCCATCGTGAGCAGCATGAACTCAGTGACATACAATGTTGCTAAACATCTGGCTGGTATTTTAGCTCCTCTGGTTGGAAACACACCTCATCATATTAAAAACTCCATTGATTTCACCAACAAAGTTCAACATTTGAAGCTGACCCCGGGAGAAACTCTTGTATCGTATGATGTGACTTCCCTGTTCACATGCATACCCATTTCTGAAGCAATAGAAACTGTCAAAAAAAGACTTCTACAGGACAAGGATTTGGACAAAAGGACCAACTTAACCCCAGACCACATCTGCACCCTGCTGGATCTCTGCCTCTCCACCACTTATTTCAAGTTCAATGACAGTTTTTACAGACAGAAGCACGGCTGTGCCATGGGATCTCCAGTGTCACCCATTGTTGCAAACCTCTACATGGAGGAAGTGGAACAGAGAGCCCTAAACTCCTATGAGGGGACAACTCCAAGCCATTGGTTCAGATACGTGGATGATACCTGTGTCAAAATCCAAGCCAGGGAGGTGGAAGCGTTCACCAGACACATTAACTCTGTTGATAACAACATCAAGTTCACCAGAGAGGATGCTAACGACAATAAGCTGCCTTTTTTGGACTGTTTGGTGCATATGGAGGGAGATGACAGTCTCAACATTGAAGTTTACAGAAAACCAACCCACACAGACCAATATCTCCTGTTCGACTCTCACCATCCACTGGAGCACAAACTTTCTGTCATCAGAACTTTACAGCATCGGGCAGAACACATCCCCACAAGGACAGAAGGGAAGGAAAAGGAACAGAAACACATCAAAACATCTCTGCAAACATGTGGATATCCCAACTGGGCGTTTGTCAAGTCAGCAAGGAAATCTGTTAAACACAATAATGAACAGAAAAAGTCTAACAGACGGAAAAACATTGTCATTCCTTATGTTGCTGGAGTCTCAGAGAATTTCAGAAGGATTTTCAACAAACACAACATCCCAGTACACTTCAAACCCAGCCGGACTCTCAGACAGAGGCTGGTGCATCCGAAGGACAGAACCCCCACACACAAACAGAGTGGGGTGGTTTATGCAGTCCAGTGCAGCGAAGTCTGCTCAGACCGTTACATCGGAGAAACGAAACAACCTATCCACAAAAGAATGTCTCAACATAGGAGAGCAACCTCCTCTGGACAAAACTCTGCCGTTCACCTCCACCTCACGGACAAGGGACACTCCTTTGAGGACCAGAATGTTCAAATTTTGGACAGAGAACACAGATGGTTTGAGAGGGGGGTAAAGGAAGCTGTGTATGTTAAGAGAGAGAAACCTTCTCTTAACAGAGGAGGAGGTCTGAGATTTCAACTGTCTAAGACTTATAACTCAGTTTTGGATTTGATTCCGAAACGTTTTACACCGGATGGGAGCAGGGATGCCTTGTCTGTAAATTAGACTAACAAAGTTCTCTGAGTAGCCTCTGTTGTTATTTGGGAGGTGTTGTTTGTCAATTTACATACAGTTTTGTGTCTTCTAACAGAGACCTCAAGGGAACCTCCTGGTGTGATCTTTCAATTTACATGTATGTGTTACAAACCCCTTTTGTTAAGCTGGGATGGGTCGTTTTGTCAATTTAAATAGAATGGGCATGTTAGTTAATTTGTGGTGTTTTTTCAGTTTCCAATTTCACATGTTGGTGCGTGACTTGTAAGCCTGTATAAAACTTCTCGTTCTCACAGCTTCCATTCAGAATTGAAAAAGACTTCTGGACAGAAGTCGAAACGTTTTCTGCAACAAATAAAGTCCAGTTGATCCTGTATTGAACGCCTTTTTTGATTTAATCCTTGAGATCCGTGAATCCTTCATGTCAATTGATGAGGGATAAATCCTTTTAATCCGCAGGCAGGTTCCTTACTTGATCCATGGGGATGGTTTTTACTTTTGTAGTGGCAATTGTTTGCCTCACCAAACATCCAATGGTTTCCATCAAGCCACTACTAAGGCACTGGGGTCAAGTTTCTCAACGCAGGCAAAATGATGGTTCAAGGTCCAAACTTGTTGATTGTTCTTGATTTATTTTCTCTTGTTCAACAAACAATTACAAGCTTCAAACATTTCTTCTCCCTTGCCATCCCTCTTGCTCTGGTAAAAACCATAGGCCCCAAACCCAAATGCATCATGGTCCTCACCAGGCACTTCCACTTATAGAAAATTGGACCAACCCACATTACCTCCTGTCAATCAAAAACAAATATATAAACTAAACAAATTACTAACAAACAAACTTATTCTAAACAATTAGTTAATCAAAAAATACTTATTTAAATGAAACAAAACAAAGTAAGCCAATTACAAACTAAATTCAAAGACCCAACAAAAAATAGACAAATAGCTCCTACACAGAGTTTAAATTACAAGACATGAATGTACGTAACGATGGTCTATAGCAAACATTTGACATAAAATTCGATTTTATATTAGTGTCAGAAGCGGACTGGTCTCGTGTTGGCATCAGTTTTTTATCTGTGTTACTTCTGTTAACGTCATAAATAGCTTCAAAACCACTCGGTGTATATTTTTTATGCTTACAGAGTTTAAATTATAAGACATGAATGTACGTAACGATGGTCTATAGCAAACATTTGACATAAAATTCGATTTTATATTAGTGTCAGAGGCGGACTGGTCTCGTGTTGGCATTAGTTTTTTATCGGTGTTACTTCTGTTAACGTCATAAATAGCTTCAAAACCACTCGGTGTATATTTATTTCTGCTTACAGAGTAATTATAAGGGTCCAATGTACTTAACTATGTCCTGGAGAAAACATTTGAGATGAGATTCGATTTTTTATTCGTGTTTTCAGAGACGGACTCGTCTCGTGTTTAGCTTCTGTTAGCTTCTGGCAGACATTAGCAGCAGAGCTAAACACTCGTGCATATTTATTTCTGCTTACAGAGTAATTATAAGGGTCCAATGTACTTAACTATGTCCTGGAGAAAACATTTGAGATGAGATGAGATTTTTTATTCGTGTTTTCAGAGACGGACTCGTCTCGTGTTTAGCTTCTGTTAGCTTCTGGCAGACATTAGCAGCATAGCTAAACACTCGGTCCATATTGTCGGGTTGTCTCAGCGGTCACGCGGCGCGTCAGCGGTGGATGACGCGTTACGTCGGCGGTGACGTAGGTGCGACCTATATTCCGGTGCGACCAATTTATGGATTTTTCCAATTTTTTGGCAATAATTGGACACTGCGACCTATATTCCGGTGCGACCAATAATCGGGAAAATACGGTAATCAGTTTTTTATATATATTTAAAACCTATGGTTATTGTCACCAAATCTTTATTTTTGTCTTGATATGAAAGTGCACACTTCTGACGTTTTCTGAATGTTTGCTTACTGTGAGAAAAAGAAAAAAACAAGTGGCATAATTTTATTTAATTAGTTTTTTAATCTTTAAAACTTTAATGGTCATTAATTATTATCACCAAATCTCTATTTTTGTTTTGAAGTGCACTTCTAATGTTGTCTGAATGTTGTCTGAACGTTCACTCTGGACATTTAATGTGAAAAAACATGTTTGGTGTGATTTAATTTAAAGAGCATAGTACAAACTTAATGGTTGTTATTATTTATCACCAAATCTCTATTTCTGTGTTGTTATAAAAAATTGTACACTTCTGTTAGTTAGATGTTTAATAGAGGGTTTAGGGCCCTCTTTTCTCCCACAGTACTTCTCTCAGTTAAACTCTGGTGCCAGAAAATGGCTTCCATTAACTCCTGTTTATCCCCCAGAAGCAAAACCTTGTTGTTCTGGTGGTTTGATTGAACACTGTGACAGTTGAGGGTGGGCAATCACAACCCCCA
The DNA here is from genome assembly GCA_038048925.1 of Garcialebias charrua. Classification (NCBI taxonomy): domain Eukaryota; kingdom Metazoa; phylum Chordata; class Actinopteri; order Cyprinodontiformes; family Rivulidae; genus Garcialebias; species Garcialebias charrua. The sequence goes on from JBBPBX010057552.1 coordinate 9,489, forward strand.
CTGTTGGTTGGAGGCCCTTTCATTGGCCCTTTGATTTCTCCCAGGATGCCTTGTGGTGAAGGTTTCCCATCATTGCCACCATTTTAGTTTGTTTGGTTCAACACAGAGGAGCACCACCCTGCAGCTGGATCTTGATGCTTGAACCAAATCCCCTGGTCAGCAGATACCAACAAGAAAGGTAAGGGCTTGAGGCCTTATGCTCCTAACCCCAGTTGAATAATGAAGGTTTGTGTTTGCTCATTAAATTATTCTGAATTAATTAAAATTTATAAGCTGCTTCCAAGTTACACCAAGACAGGTTTAAGGCTTTTGAACTGCAACTTCGGACATTTTACTTTAATTTCAGAGTTAGCTAGCCTCAAAAATATTTGAGTTTTGCTTCTAAAGCTAAAACTTTCTCCAGTGAACAGCTGTTTCCTCAGCATCAGTTCCAGATGTTCTGTAACCGTCAGACTGTGGTTCTGCCGGAACTTTAAAACAGAACGCAGCTCACCCCGTCATTCCCATCTCTCTGTTTCATCGGGTTTGGGTTTAGGAGTCCTATGACGGGGCCTGAATCCCTCTTCTAGTGTGGACGTCGCCGAACAGGAAGAGAGAAACGAACACGTCCAGGTTGTGGAGGTCACTTACGTAGTGACTCTCAACAGATCAACTGACAAGAACTACATAAACTCTGAGACCGGTGAGTGTTTAAAGCAAACACAAAGCTTCTGAACGGTTTGAACCATACAGATCGAAAGAGTTCACTCAGCTGGATAAGGTGAAGAAACTTGAAGACGTTCAAGTGGAAAGATTATTATTACTTTTTTAACCTTTTTCACTACAGACTTGAACTGTTGTCCCTCCCCCCATCCCCCAATGCTGTTATTGCATGAGCACCCTGTGAGTCATCAAGGCCCCTAATGACCGTCAGGCTGATGTTCCTCATTTGCATGTGAACAAGCTGTTTTTATTGACATTGTTAAACCTGTTTGTCCTATGTGGAGGAACTGAAACTGAGGCTTCTAAAAAACTCTCATTGACAATGGCAAAAAAACATTTATTCTGTTCCTAAATCTACTCTTTGGAGACAAACTCATCTTGCTGCCAAGCGGAAATTTAAGTGTTTAGATGATGACCAAGATGATTCTCAAGATTTTGTTAAAAATTCTCCTGCATTTCAGCATGAAGTCATTGCCATGCATAGTGAACACAGTGAATCACTTGAAAGTTCTGACTCTCTTCATGATGATGGCACCAATGAACCAGAAACTGTAGATATTCCTGTAAATGGGTCCTTTTCAGATGATGATCATGGCAGTATTCATTCAGACCATCATGCCAATCATTCTTATGATTTTCCCTCTGAATTGGATGTTCACATTTCACATAACTCTGAACTTGAACCAGATCGCTCAACAGATTGTTCTTCCTTGGATACTGACGGTGAACAAGCCACCTATCAACATTTGCTGGGATGGATGTTTTTTTTATTATTTATTAATCCAGTTATAGGGGAGACCCCAGCAAGGCACTGTGCATTTTCCAGATTGCCTTTGCATATGACTAATTACTCTTTTTTGTTTTTGTTTGTTTTTTTGCAAATGCAGATGGAATCATGAATGGGGATTCTGCGGCAAGAGAGGATTTTATAAGGACTCATGCTGCAGAGCATTTAAAACATGCAAAAAGGGTAGAGGACATGCGCTCACACTGGACAATTAAAACGTGTCACAAAGAAGTGGAGGTGGGGCTTTCACACTGGACATTTAATGCACCACAAAGAAGTGGACACTGGACATTTAATGCACCACAAGAAGTGGAGGTGGAGGGTCACACAGGACATTTAAAATGTGCCACAAAGAAGTGGAGGACACGGGCTCACACAGAACTGAGGAACACATTTTTTGGGGGGAGAGATGCAAATACAGGTGCTGGTCATAAAATTAGAATATGAAAAAGTTTATTTATTTCAGTAATTCCATTCAAAAAGTAAAACTTGTATATTATATTCATTCACACAGACTGATATATTTTTAAAAAAATCTTAATGTTGATGATTATAACTGACAACTAATGAAAAGCCCAAATTCATTACCGGTAACAGAAAATTACATTACTTGAGATAAAAAATAAAAAAAAGGATTTTTATAGATGTTGGCCAACTGAAAAGTATGAACATGGTACCATGGTCCTTGCAAAAGGACCCCCAACTAAGTATTCAAAGATGTACATATTGTACATTTCATGTTCATAGTTCTCAGTTGGCCAACATTTATAAACATTTTTTTTAATTAATCTCAAGTAATAGTCTAATTTTCTGAGGTACTAAATTTAGGGTTGTCATTAGTTGTTGGTTTTAATTATCAGCATTAAAAGAAATAAACTTGAAATCAGTTTAATGAAAGTTTCACTTTTTGAATGGAATTACTGAAATAAATCAACTTATTTAAAATATTATGACCAGCACACTTTTTAAACATATTTGTGGTGGGACTGTAATTTTATATAGCTTTCATATTTCTCGTGTTACTGCCAGTGTTGCAGCTATAAATCCAAAAGAAAAATGAAGGCATGTTAATAAAAAACAAAAACAAATTAATGTTAAGTACAGACCAAAGCTATGTGAGCTGTGTACTTTTAGATTTGTTTGTGTACTGGTACATTTTGTTTTGCCACCAGTTGATAAGCTCCCTCCAATGTAATTCTAAAGCTTTTGTTTTTTTAAAGGTACCAAAGGTGGACTTTTCCATTTTATGTGTTATGCTGTTCTGTTAATCCTTTAATTTATGTTAAAGAGGATAAAGGAAAAATGTAAGGAGTGATTTGTAAACCTTAAACCAACGGTTTCCACCATGTTTCCTGCTGCACAATGGATGGTCAAATGTGGTTCCTAGCTTTGTTTGCCTCAACGCAGTTTTGAAGTAGATGCATTATATTTTTCATATGCATAGCATGTACAGATTCTTTTTGTACCTATTTTTGTACCTATTTTGTTACAACTGATGCCAGTTATGCATTTTTTTATTCATATACGGATTTGTTTTATATTATGATACTGATGCCTTTATGTGTAATAAACTGATTCTTTTATCATAACTTTCGACTCTGTTATTTTTAATGTTAGTACTGTAGAATTAATTCATAGCCAAGAGTTATTTGCACAACTACATATCATCATGATTCCACTAATAAATCTCAATTTAAAACTGTGGATTGGGAACTTGAAAAGTTTGTGTTGTCTGAACGTTGAAGGGACAGTTTCTGAACGTTCAGGGGACAGTTTCTGAACATTCAGGGGACGTTGTCTGAACGTTCGGGGGACAGTTTCTGAACATTCAGGGGACGTTCTCTGAACGTTTTATGGAGTTTCATTTGGACGTTCAGTGAACGTTTTCTGCAAACGTTCAGAGGACGTTGATGACAACGTTCAGAGGACGTTGTCTGAACGTTCAGGGGACAGTTTCTGAACATTCAGGGGACGTTCTCTGAACGTTCGGGGGACAGTTTCTGAACATTCAGGGGACGTTCTCTGAACGTTTTATGGAGTTTCATTTGGACGTTCAGTGAACGTTTTCTGCAAACGTTCAGAGGACGTTGATGACAACGTTCAGAGGACATTGTCTGAACGTTCAATGTTAGCTGGGGCCAGCGTGCAGCCGCATGTTCTCATTCAAAGCGATGCAGGACTGTTTGATATGTGACACAAATTTATTAATTTCCCCTTCTTAATCCCTTATCTGGAGTTTTCTTTTGTTTTTTTGGCCAAAAGTCAAGTGTTCGCTCCCTCCTCCTCCTCCTTCTCTCCCTCCGCTGATAAGGAAATGCCCCCACCTATCTGTCCCAGCGCGCAGCCGCATGTTCTCATTCAAAGCGATGCAGGACTGTTTGATATGTGACACAAATTTATTAATTTCCCCTTCTTAATCCCTTATCTGGAGTTTTCTTTTGTTTTTTTGGCCAAAAGTCAAGTGTTCGCTCCCTCCTCCTCCTCCTTCTCTCCCTCCGCTGATAAGGAAATGCCCCCACCTATCTGTCCCAGCGCGCAGCCGCATGTTCTCATTCAAAGCGATGCAGGACTGTTTGATATGTGACACAAATTTATTAATTTCCCCTTCTTAATCCCTTATCTGGAGTTTTCTTTTGTTTTTTTTCCCCAAAAGTCAAGTAATCGCTCCCTCCTCCTTCTCCTCCTCACCCTCCGCTGAGTGTATGAACAAGGAAATGCCTCAGGTTGTCACGAGAGAATTAAAGTCAGGTTTTAAGTTGCTGCCCGAGTCCCATCAGATTTCCTGGTCTTCTGGTGTGTTGGACCAGCGCTCCATGGTTTTATTTTATTTTATTAGGACGTTTAATTATCATATAAACACAGAATATACAACGGAGCGAGAGAAAATTCAGCAGGAGGCGGAGCTGAAGTCAAGTTCAGAAGACCACGGGGGAGCAGCCATCAGCAGAGCCCACGCCTCCAGCAAGAATTGGTTGTCAATGTAGAAAGTCCAGACCCTTGTCTGAAGCGAAGTGAAGGATAGGGTCTGGTTTTAACCAGGCTACGGCTCGCTGGGTTTAGGTTAATTACTCAGGGTTTCCTCTCTGTTATCCGGCAGCCTCCACTTTGGATAGAGGGATATGCCGCTTAGTTCTAGTTGCGGCAGGGGTGAGTTCTGGGTTTGTTTTGTTGTTGTGTTTTTTGTGTCCTCTTGTGTTTACTTTGTCAGCTGCTGTTTTTATGTTTTGATAAATGCAGGATAATACTCCTAAGCCGGGCATGAGTCCTATTAATTTTGTCTCCTGGAACTGTAGAAGCCTTGGTAAAGCCCTGAAAAGAGCAAAGGTGTTTTCACATTTAAAATCACTTTCATCTGATATTGTCTTTCTTCAGGAGACTCATATTCAGCCAACTGAGCAGAGACGTTTGAGATCTTCATGGGTATCACTAGCCTGGTTAAAACCAGACCCTTGTCCTTCACTTCGCTTCGAACTAGGGTCTGGACTTTCTCCATTGAGAAACGATTCTTGCTGCAGGCGTGGCCTCTGCCTGAGGAACAAAACCATTGGATCTTAGAAAATTTTTGAACAGGGAAAAGCATTCTGCTCCCTACCCTCAGAGCTCTGCCGAACTTGACATCTGCTCCGCCTCCTGCTGCATTTTCTCTCGCTGCCTGCATGTTGTGTTTATATGTTAATAAAACGTTTGAAAAAAAATAAATAAAACCATGTAGCGCTGGTCCAGCACACCAGAAGACCAGAAAATATGCAGGGACTCGGGCAGCAACGTAAAACACTAGTTTAATTCTCTCGTGACAACCTCAGTCATTTCCTTATTCTTTGCACTCAGCGGAGAGAGAGGAGGAGGAGGGAGCGATCACTTGACTTTTGGCAAAAAAACAAAATAAAACTCCAGATAAGGGATTAAGAAGGGGAAATTAACACATTTGTGTCACATATAAAACAGTCCTGCATCGCTTTGCATCGCTTTGAATGAGAACATGCGGCTGCGCGCTGGGACAGGTGGCACTCAGCGGAGAGGAGGAGGAGGAGGAGGGCGATCACTTGACTTTTGGGGGAAAAAACAAAAGAAAACTCCAGATAAGGGATTAAGAAGGGGAAATTAATACATTTGTGTCACATATAAAACAGTCCTGCATCGCTTTGCATCGCTTTGAATGAGAACATGCGGCTGCTCGCTGGCTACGCGCTGGGACAGGTGGGGGTGGGTTAGGGGCCAAAAACTCAGCCCCTTCTGTTCTCTGATTGGTCCGGTCAAAAATCAGCCGGAGAAATCGTTGTCTATGGGAGAAGTCCCAGACTGAGCAGTGAAGGGAAATGAGAATTGAGCGGAGCTGCGTAGGAATGGCGAGGGCCAGGCTAGGGTATCACAGGTTTACCAGTCAAATTTTTCTTCCAAGGCTAGAGGGGTTGCAATCCTTATCCGTAAGTCCATTCCATTTATCTTTAACTCCATGTCTGCAGATCCAGGGGGGAGATATGTGCTTGTCACTGGTGAAATCAATTCCATCCCTGTTGCTCTTTTAAATATTTATGCCCCAAACTGACTGCCCCGATTTTTTCTGCAAAATATTTGACATTGTTGCACAATGCAATAATAGGGACATCATTTTAGGAGGCAACTTCAACTGTTATCTCGACCCATTGTTATATAGGTCCTCCAATAAAGTTGCTCCCTCTTTGAAATCAGTGCCGGTGTTAAACAATCTCATTAAGTCATTAGATTTAGTTGATATCTGGAGGCTTCAGCATCCTTCTGATCGTAAATACTCTTTTTTTTCCCCCCCCCCATGGTAGCTTTACTAGAATTGACCACTTTTTAATTGAATCAAAATTAATTTCACGTACAGTCAGCTCAAGTTATCACAGCATCTTAATCTCAGATCACGTCCCTCTCTTAATACAGATCCACTTTAATCTTTATGCTCCGTCATTTAATTGGAAATATATACCCCCCATCAATTCTGATCAATCATTTCAGGACTGTTTCAGCCAAAATCTCAGATTTTCTTCTTTCTAATGACAACGGAGAAGTATCTGACTCAGTTTTGTGGGAGTCATTTAAAGTAGTATTAAGGGGTAACATTATTTCTTATCAGTCTTCAATCAAAAAGGCCAGATTACAGCATCTTGCAGATATTCAGGCCAAATTGGCAGTTTTGGAGGACAGCTATCAGAATTCAAATGATGATAATATACTCAGCGCTATCTTGAAGATTAAATTTGAATACAATCACATGCTTGGGGAACAAGTTGGTAATTACATTCGCAAACTTAAGCAAAAACATTTTGAACTAGGAGACAAACCTGATAGATTGCTCTCCAGACAAATACAGGTAGTCCCCGACTTACGAGCGAGTTCCGTCACTAGGGGGCGCTCGTAAGTCAAAAATTCGTAAGTAGGAACACATAGTAAAAAAAAAAAAAAAAAATTTTTTTTTTTTTTTTTTTTTTTACTTTTTTTTTTTTTTATAAATGAATACATGTACAGTACTGGACAGTCACCAAGCACTTAGCCTATCCTAACACAGTTTTTAAAGATGAAGGAATAAGTTGAATTGTCTCCCTTTCACATAAAGGGAGCAAGCTCCCTATGGAGCCTGCAGGGAGGAGGGAGACAATTCAACTGATTCCTTCATCTTTAAAAACTGTGTTAGGATAGGCTAAGTGCTTGGTGACTGTACAGTACTGTACATTTATCTATTTATTAAAAATATACAGTATATACAGTATTTTTATTTTTTATTGTTTTTTATTTATTAATAGATAAATGTACAGTACTGTACAGTCACCAAGCACTTAGCCTATCCTAACACAGTTTTTAAAGATGAAGGAATCAGTTGAATTGTCTCCCTCCTCCCTGCAGGCTCCATAGGGAGCTTGCTCCCTTTATGTGAAAGGGAGACAATTCAACTTATTCCTTCATCTTTAAAAACTGTGTTAGGATAGACTAAGTGCTTGGTGACTGTCCAGTACTGTACATGTATTCATTTATAAAAAAAAAAAAAAAAAAAAAAAAAAAAAAAATTTTTTTTTTTTTTTTTTTTTTTTTAATGAGATGCATGCTCGTAAGTCCGGGACCTCGTAAGTCAGAGCGCTCGTAAGTCGGGGACTACCTGTAAAAGGCACAGTGGCAGAAAGAGCTATTCATAAAATCTCTTCCCCCTCTGGCCAAATATTAACTGACCCTAAACTCATAAATGACGCATTTTTTCAATTATTACAGTAATTTATACACTTCCAAGACTAGTGCTTCCAGTTCTGATGCTGATGACTTCCTAAACTCTTTAAATGTACCTGTTCTGGATGAATCCGCTAGGGTAGACTTGGACTCTAATTTTACAATTGAAGAAATCAAATCTGCAATACGTTCATTATCCTCTGGTAAGGCTTGTGGTCCTGATGGTTTCGGAATAGAATTCTATAAAAGTCATTTGGATCTGGTTGCCCCTCTTCTTCTGCGTATGGTGAACTCTTCAGTGAGGGAGGGAGTATTTCCTCAGAGTTTGTATGATGCTAATATCTGTCTTATCCTGAAGAAAGGCAGGGATTACTCTAATATTGCCTCATACCGTCCTTTGAGCTTACTAAACAGTGTTACAAATTCAAAAGGTTGAAGGAAGCTTGAGCACAAGTCCACACACACATCTTCAAAGGCAGGGCCACGGTTATAAAATCCCGGATGTCGTCACCGCCTCCTGGAACCTGGAACCGCCTTGGACTGCTTCAGGACCGCCCTGGAACCACCTACACTACCACGTGACCCTCCTTTCTGTCAACAAACTATCAGCTTCAATGTAAACATCAAATGTTGGGTCTGTTGAATTGTGCAGGCGTGTAACTGTTCCCTAGTGAAAACAAAGCCCGAGAGAAAAACGTTCACATTTCACATTATAAGGCAGAATTAAGTGAATACAAATAATGGAACATAATGGGTGTAATGTAATACTGATAGAAATATATTTCAATTCCCCTTTTGACATGACAAACATCATGTCAACAAAATCCTATATGTTCTATGTGAGAATGCAATTAAAAACTTGACACACATTGGAAATCTCTAACATTCCCACCCACAGCAATATTACATCTAAGTTACCCACCCAGAATATAAACCCTCATATAAAATAATCATCAATACTAAATGGCAATAAAAACCAAACAGAATAAGATCAGAACAAACAAACAAAAAACAGACAAAAACAAAGAATAAAACAAATGTAACAAACAAATAGAAACAAGACAAAACAAACAAAAACAATGAACAAGAATAAAACAGACAAAAACAAAGAAGACAAAAATAGATGCAAAGACCAACAAATAAAAATAAAAACAAGAAAGAACCGGGCGGACTGTCCCTCCTATCAACAAACACGCCTCTACAGGGTATATGCAGGAATAATGAAGTTAAATTCAATACCTTTAAAAAGGCGTTCAATAAAAAACAACTGGACTTTAATCAGACCTTATAAATTCAATACTTTCTCAAAAACCCTTAAATTTCCCAAAATTTGATTTATCAACTCTTAACAAACTTCAAAACATTGCATATACTCTGCTCCATTTCTGGTATGTGTTAACCTTAGCAAAGAACTGGTGTCAGGCCTCTTCATCTTCTTCATCATAGACACCTGTGAGGAGAAAAGCCCTACACTACTCTGTTAACTAATCCGATATCTGAGAAAAGCTCAACTACTCTTATTCAGAGATGTCTGTGATAAGGGCTAAGACCACATTCAGGAAAGTAACACTTAAATCTATGATTAATCTGATCAGAACAGAAAACACAAAAATCCTTCCATAACCTGTCAAACTCAATTATCTTATTCACATCCATTTCCTATATATATATTATTCTCTCAGTACCGGAATGTTCTACCACAAACATTTCCTATCAGTAAAATTCACCGCTAGGCTACTCTGATACTTCTTAACAAGGTGCAGCTAAAATGTATCCTCTAAAACATTTCTAATTATCGTTCAGATCTAAGAATCAAAATTGATAAAACTAAATTATATCTATAGAAAAGTAGTGAAAACCCTGTACACCTTTCTCAAAAATCTATCAACACACAACTATTGTACTGCACATTCACCAGGCACAAACACATATATAGTCACATTAATCTGTCTGTAACATTCACATTCTGTCTGACTCATTCATCTCAACAACCTTCAATCCTTTCTGGACCTCCTGGATCAAACTCACAGTCATACTTCACAGGCGTAAGAATAACCATATGTATCCTTTCAACATATGGTGTAAACAACAATTGAGAGGTTTCAACAAATAATGAGAAAACCTTGGCATATATTAGTGATTAGTTGGTTAGTTTGTTAGTTAATGTGATTAGTTCTGCTCTGCTGCATATTCCACCTGTTAACCTATAGGATAAATAAAAATGGTGCAGGGAAATAGATTTTCCCTTCATTGGTTACACTGCAACATTAAGCATTCATTCAACATTAATTAATCTGCTGAAAAGGGGAGGAATGTAAACCCAGTTATGGTAAGGTTTCTCTGCTTGTCCATCACAGCTGTGGAAACATGTGATTGTAAAGTGCATTTCCCCTTTTCAGATATAAATTATTCACAATCTTATTTTTCGTGTTCCTTCACGATCATCAGAAGTCCAGATTTGACCTGTAAATGAAAAAATAAGAAAAAGTCAGCACTAAATCTATATAAATTACCCCAAACATTCAGATCAAGAGGTGGGTTCAACAGAATCTTGTTGAGCAACTACTATCCAACAACCTGTTTTTAGGCACTTATTAAAATGATATTTTATAACTTTATCAAATGTATAACTGTTTCCAGCTCTCATCACTGTATGAAAAGTTAAAACGTTGATCTAATTAGTTATTTGAAATGGTGTGTTTATGCAGCAAAATGTTCCTTATTTGACATCCCCTTTTGAAACAGGAGGCAATCAAAAAACATCCTGTTACAAAGAAAATAATGGAATGCTCATAACACAAACGTCATCTGTACTGCAGATGGAAATACTACAAGAAAGAAAAAATAAAAACTCAAAACATCCGAACCCAACTACCTAGCATCAGACTTAATACTTCAACCATAAGACACATCACCCCATTTGACACATGTTACACCACCACTACATCCTATGTCAACACCTCCTTCAACACAACCTCTACTCCATCCCCTCCGCTATCCACACCAAAGTAAGAGAGCTTGAATCCTGCTCCAAAACTGTGAGCTTTACTGCCCTTCCACTCGGTCTCTAGGACAAAGAAAACATTTACCTTCCTTCTCTGTATCATGTCAGCCAACTCTCTACCTATGCCTGTCAAAAAGGTGAGGAAAAAGAAAAGAAAAAGACAAACACCCATCCAAAAAGGAATGCAACAGGTGCCCATACCGAACATGATGGAGAAAATAGAACCAAACTGTACTGCTCTAACGCGAGTACATGAAGGATAAAACAAAAATGTGTATGGTAATCCAACAATCCATGAGAAGTGTGGCTGTGCAGGTCACGTGTCAGTGAGATCAGTTCTGTGTGTCATAATGAAAAGCGTGTACATGTGTGTGTGAGATTTTACCATAGCAAAGATAGTATTGATCATTAAACTGAAGTTATGAATCACCACCTGAAGATCACATGGTCAGCTGACACATCAGCCAGGCTGCTATGTTTGGTAGTGACGTTTTCCAGCTTGACTTTCACTTGTCATGAGTTCTCCAGCCCCCATAGGAGATGTGAAGAGTTCAGCAGTGGGTGCAGACCACAGTTCATAGACTTGAGTTGAAACTGGTGCAAAAACGTAAAACTCCATGTAACAGTTCAGGCATGAGTCATGACAGCTTGCGGCTTTAGCTGAACATGATGCATGTCGGCAGTCCAGTGCAGGTGGTGTCAGCTTGCAGCTCAGTTGAACACAACGCAATTCGACAGTTCAGTGCAGTCCAGTGCAGGTGCCAACAGGGGTTGTTAGCAAAACCTAACTTCAATGACAGCACAACATGTGATCTGTCCAAGAATGGCGTTCGAAACCACAGAGTCATGATGCAACTAGTCCATGCTACGGTTGAGGGAACCTAGGTGTATGCAAACGAGTGTACTGAGCAATGCGAATGTTGTAGGGTGAGGAATAAAATTGTAAATTGAGAGCTGCATATCTGTGTATAAGTGAAATCCACCACCAAGTAGAAAGAATTAACTGCTAACCAAACGTCGTCATGGAACACCTGCAGCAGTCACTGATTAGATGCCAAGCTGAAATCCTCAGAAAACACCTAAATAAAGTCACCTCCCGCAGTATGAGTCATGAACACACCAGCACATCTGCCAGCAACGAGAAGACTCCCATCTGGACTCTGTCAGGCAGGACAGAAGGCCAAACACGTCCTGCAGAACAAACAAGCGGCAGTCCTCCAAGAAGAAAAGAAATACACATAAAAAAAACAAATAAATAAAATAAAAATAATCCACCAAAGTACTCCAAACCACTATTACACAGGCCATGTTCATATGTCATTAAACATGACCTGCACCCCACCAGGCTGAAGTGATGAGAACTGGAAACGTAACAATTAATGGCGTGAAATTAATCCTGCATGTACTCCTTTAGGCAATGCAAAAAGCTACCTGCAACAGGTAAGATATCATTTGCCAACATTCCGTATGTTGCGGGAGTTTCAGAGACATTGAGACGTTTATTTTCTAAACACAACGTCCCAGTGGCTTTTAAACCCCAAAATACATTACGACAAAGACTGGTTCATCCCAAAGATCCAGTCCCCCGGCACAAACAGAGTAATATTGTGTATGCTGTTCAGTGTCAGGAGGGCTGTGATCAGTCTTACATCGGGGAAACTAAACAGCCACTGGCCAAAAGGATGGCCCAGCACAGAAGATCAACATCATCAGGTCAGGACTCTGCGGTCTACACTCATCTCCAGGCCAGCGGTCACTCTTTCAGGGATGAAGATGTTCACATCCTTGATAGAGAGGAACAATGGTTTGAGAGAGGAGTAAAGGAGGCCATCTTTGTGAAAAGAAACCGTCCATCATTAAACAGAGGTGGAGGCCTCCGGGTTCAACTGTCCCCCACTTACAATGCTGTTATTGCTAGTATCACTCAGCCCTCTGTGAATAGCAAACAACCATCAGGGTGTTAACGATCCATCGTCAGGCTGATGGTCCTCCTTGATCATGTGAGCAGCTGGTTTCGGCTGTCATCAGCCAACTGGTTGATCCACTGTGGGAGGGTGCTATTTATAAGACTGAGCTGAACACAGCTTCTCAGACTGAGGAAGTCTTTCGGACGAAAGACGAAACGTTTCTACAGTTTTTTTTTTGCTTTGTTTTGTTTTTTGAATGTCCAGAGGACCAGACTTAGCTTTTTTGGATTTTTCTACCTGGATTATTGAGCATGCATCAGGGTAT
>JBBPBX010057554.1:0-22392 GCA_038048925.1 Garcialebias charrua
TTAGCTTGTACTGTATTACTAGTTTGAAATACTTACAGTAGTTCATTCAAATTCATCCTGCTGCATCATTACTGTATATCCAACCATGTTTACTGTCTCTCTTCAGGACTTTGTGAATATTATAATTACTTTTTCACTTTGCATGCTTTTAGTATAGTATAGTTTTTTAGCAAGTCAAATCGGATCTTCTCATCCTGAGCACTTCATTGTACTGTTAACTCTGTGTTAACCTGTATATGACAAACACAACTTGAACTTGATGGGGAGTTCCTCTCGTCTCATTCTTGGTGAACACTGACCATGGATGGCAGAGCAGTCACATCAGGAGGTCAGATGATGCAAACCTGAAAAAACAAAAAAGTGTTCATATTTACCTTCATAACGTAAAAAACCAAACAGAGAACTCTTTATGAGAGTTATGCTTTAAAATAAATAATTACATCTCAGGAAATAAAAGTTTTATTGAAGTGAAACAGTTCTGGTTTCATATTAAAGGAAACAGCAGAGAATATTTCAGAGGTGTAACAGCCCTGAAGTTACTAGGAGTTTACAAACATATTTACAGATTAGAAAACTGTTAAAATCTGAATATTATTTTAAAAGTATGTAGTTACAAACTTTTATTAAATCACTCATGACTCCAACATTAAATCTACAAGTGCAGGATGTGGAGTCGAGTCATATTCATGTTTCTTACTGAGCTGCAGCTGTGTTCTCCTCCTCGCTGTCCTCTTTGCTGCTTCTCCCAAAGCCCCGGTCATGGAAGGGAGAATTATTCCACTGGAACAATGCAGGTACAGCTCATTTTTAACCACTGTTTGATGCTGGCTCTTGAATATTCTGAGGTTTAAAACGCCAGCTACAACCGAGTGTTAGCTTTAAGGCTAACTCGGTTAGCCACGAACTCTGGCATTAAAATATAAAAAACTAAGCGCTCTATTGTCCCTGCTATTCACTGGACACAACGGCACACAACAAATCTCTCTTGTTGAACCAGTAGCTCGCAGATAATTTACCATTTGTGTCTTTTACATGGTCTAGTTCTAGAAGCTACCGCTAAAAACAACTGCTGTCGACCAGAACCGGAAGTGCAGCGTACGACCAATATTTTAACGGAAGTACGTCACCACTACCCGTGGCATATAGCCTATAGATTATGGAATGGCTTGGAGAATGTAGTTAAAAATGCCAAGTCAATGTTTACATTTAAGAAAATGATCAAAACGAATGTGTTAAAAAAATATATGAAATAGCGTAATGTGTATTGTATTAGTTAGAAAATTAGAAAGAGTTAGTCATTTTGTACTGTTGGTTGAAGATTATTATTGTTTAATCTGATTGTTGGAAAAAAGGGGCAGATATAATAAGATTTATTCTTCTTTCTGCTACCTTTCATTTTTTTATATTTTGTACATTATCATTTATGGGATTGTCTTGTATTGTTTCTTTTGTAAAAAAAATGAGCAAATTTAATAAACATAAACAATAAACATAAACATAGCCACTCCCCTTGCAGAGATCGTCTCTGCACTCTTCCTTTCTGTCCGCGCGCAATGTCACACACTCTCTCGCGGTGCGACAGTCTGTACCATACAAGCACCACTGATCGATATAATTTTCAGATTAGCAACTTATTTATTTTAAGATTACTTTTCACTTCATCAAAATCTAATCAGAACTCCAGTGTTCTAAAAATATGTGGTTGTATTTGTTTTCTTATTCTGTGAAGGAGTGGTGATGCATTAATGCCAAGTTGGTGGTAGGGAGCCAGTTTGGGACCCAAAGGACCCGGGTTTATACCCAGTCACGGCATACATTGTGGTATTATTTTAAAAAATGTTTAAAGCTTTTTGTTTCGGATAGATCCGGTGAGAATAGATAGATACAGCTACATAATAATTCTTTGTTATTTTCTGTTGCCGGCCCAAAAGCCTGGAACAGCCTCCCCCTTGAGCTGCGTGCCACCTCTGATCTGACTCTGTTTAAATCCAGACTGAAGACCCACTTGTTCAAAAAAGCTTTCAGTGTGTAACTTTTATTACTTTGGTATTTTAGTATGTAGCTTTTTTATTTCCATTGCCTCCTTTTATTGCTGTTACTTTTATTCTATTTTCACTGATTTATTGTACCGGTTTTTTATATTTTCTGTCCTGCTAAGCACCTTGGTCAATGCAAGGCATTGTAGGAAGGTGCTATACAAATAAAGTTTATTATTATTATTAGTGATGGGGCCGATCCGATCCAGTATCGGTATCGGTATCCGATACCAGCATTATTTAAGTACAGTACTGTATCGGGTATCGGATAAAAACCTGCCGATACTTTTCCGATCCAGCTTCAAAGAGCACTTGTGTTTAATCACATTATGTGACTGCACTCCCCTTAACCAATGAGAGAGTTGATTTTGGTGTCTTTCCCATTATAACCAATAGTTATAACCAATAGTTTGTCCAGCTTGAAATATATTTCTATCAGTATTACATTACACCCACTATGCTCCGTTATTTGTATTCACTTAATTCTGCCTTATAATGTGAAATGTGACACTAGGCAGAACGTTTTTCTCTCGGGCTTTATTTCCAATAGGGAAGAGTTTTTCAGTTACACGCCTGCACATGCAACACACCCAACATTTGATGATTGACATACAGAGCTGATAGCTTGTTGGCTGAGAGGCGGATCACTCACAGAGTAGAAAAGTTCTAGGGCGGTTCCAAGGCGGTTCGGTTCCAGGATTGGTCCCACGAGGCGATGACGTCATCTAGAGGTATAAAACCGTGGTCCGCCTTCGAAGATGTGTGTGTGGACTTGTGCTCGGTGAGAGGTCTGTTGGTCGCTGTAAGGTTTATTCTTATAATGTACAATAAACCTGCCTAAAACTTGCACATTCGTTTCAGAGCTTCCCTTCAACTTTTGAACCGCAACAATTTGGTGATCCCGACGTTGAGAAGTGTGAGGTTTGGCCTGAAACGGAAGCCGATTGAGGGCTTCCCCCACGAGTGGCGGAGCAAGCTGCAGCCAAGTGGCGCCTCTTCATTCAGGTGAGCAGATCTTCCGTTTATACCTAAATGTCTGCTATTGAAAACGCTAAATTTACCTTGGCTGTATGTCTGTTCTGTCTACGGGTGGGCAAAAATTACACCGTAGTGTAGCTACGGTTGTTTGGGTTAGCGTTAACAGTTAAATAACGTGAACCACTGTTGGTATTTCATTTGAATGTGCATTTTTTTTGCTGTTTTCGTACATATAAGTAAAGTATAAAGCACATAGTCCACACACACAAAGGGTGAGAGTATGAGTGCCTAAGTTTGCGTTTTTTCCCCATCTATGAGCTCCAGCCTGTTGGCTGGGAGACATTTTTTTATTTGTTTATTTTATGGGCTCCGGGAGCTGTGGGGCTGAGGTCAGAGGTGAACTCCGGGATTTATTCGCCGTAGAGTCGCACTGGCTTTCATCCAGCACACGGCTTGCCGTACAGAGTGGTCTGGCCGCTCCGGGTTCACAAGAGTTGCCGAGAAGGTGATTTAGTTCACAATCCGGGACCAGTGATCGCCGTTAGAGTCAAATCTTTTCTTCCCCTTCCCAGTTGAAGTTGATTGCCGTATTTTCTGGTGTATAGGTCGCAAACTTTTTATTTTTTTTCATTTATTATTTTTTTTATTTTCTTTTCTTTATTCATTTTTTTTCCTTTATTTATTTTCTGTTTCATTTAGAGGCTTGTGGCCTGTACTCCAGAAAGTGCTGTAAACACGCAAACTAAGGCAACAGGGAAAGATTTTTTATTTTATATATTGTTTCAGTGGGTGTATTTGCCGGCAGTAGGTCAAATTGTGAAGTCTAATAGTGACTGCCACTGCTGTGCTCTGGGGTGGCATTTTTATTGGGTGTTTTAGGAGGGTGATTTAAAACAGGCAGTTTCTTGGTTGGCTACTGCAGCTGTCCATGGTCCTGGCTGGAGGTTTGCTCACTTCACCCTTGTAAAACGCGTGTATAACATTATTATAATGTCTGACATACCTATACAAACTTGGAAGAATTGTGCCCCTGGCACATTAGGATCTGTTTTGCATCAGTTATGGGTTTCATGGAGTCGGAAGGTAGCTGTCAAGAATGTTCTTGATGAGAAAAGACGTTTAGTTTCTTGGGTGAATAACATGTGTCGGTCAGGAATGTTTCCTGTTGTGGATGACCTGTCTCCATCTGCTGTTGGACAGAAATCTGCTTGAGAAGTGTGCACAGGGCAGTTTCACAGAGACAAGTTGTTGGCTCACATTCAGTTTTATGGCCGTCAACAGATAAGACCTTAGTGCCTGACACCACAGGGCCCCCACCTCTTCCTCCTTCCATGCTCGTACCAGGGAAGAGACATCTCCTTGAGGTTACCCCCCCCCCGCTCCCCCGCGCCTGTAACACAGCTGCCCCTGAGTGAGGTGAGTTCACTGGACCATTCTGTAAGTTCTGGTCCAGGGAACGGCTCAGATTTATTGTTTGTTCGTTTAAGTTCAACGCTGCTGTTGGAAAGACTCCACAGTTAAGTAGTTAGTTAATTGATAGTTCACGGTTGGGTTGTTTTATTTTTTTTATTGTTGCTGTGACTGTTTGTGCTATTTTATGAAAACATGGAGGCTGAAAAGGCGCACGTTATGGTCATGACTGGCAGAACGGAGACATGCCTTGAAGCTCAACGGCCTTGTGCTTCCCCCCGCATCCTCTTTGCCCCGCTCCCCCTCCTCCTCCTCGTCCTCCCCCGTATGCACCTGTGGGATTAAATCCACACAACCGAATGCCATTGACGAAGCTATCATCCATAAATCTGGCAGAGCTCTCACTTGGTTCTGAACACACTAGATCCAGCTCAGACTTGCTTCTCGTTACAGGAGGTATTTTACAGACAAAATCAGCTGAAAATAGGAATATGGTGCAAGACCATGTGCAAACATTGATGGGTGGTGTTCACACCACTCCTGGCTCTGTGGGTGAACAAAGGGGAGGTGGTGTGTTTCGTCCACCGTCCTCTGATGCTTCTTTCAGCGTGACATCTTTGGGGGCTTCATATGACTCCGTGCCACTGACCTGTCCTGGTCCAACTGCTTGTCCTGACCTCAGGCCTCCTGCCACAACTTTTGATAAGGTCACTGGCTGGCAGCGAGGAAATTCAGGTCGATTAAATAGAATTGCTGATAATGTTCACACATGCCTTGACGCAGCGCCTCCTGCTCAATTCATGTTACCTCTCGTTTCTTCCACCACAGCTGAGGGAGTCCGCAAACAGACTTACACGCCTTTTAGTTTGCAGGATACTGAGTTGATCCGTCAGCGTTTGCCTGATATCCAGAAAGGAGGTTCGGCTTGGATCCGCGCTTTTCTGGAGGCATGCGCCGGAATTGTGCCATGTCTGGGTGATTGGAGGAGGGTTTTCACAGCATGCACGTCGTTTGGTAGTTTGACTGAAATAGAACAGGCTGCTGGGACTAAATTGGACCCAGACAGTGACACACTGCACGACCACGTTCAAATTTTATGGCCAATTATACGAGAGAAATATCCGACGTCTATGAAATCTTCAGACTTGTGTGAGATTCCTCCGGCTGTTACAGAACGGGGCACGACCTACTTATCTAGAGTTAAGCTCTTGTGGGAAAATAGAACTGGAAATGATCCAACGATTGATCCTACGACTCAACTGTTGTTCAGAGGAGCTGTAGAGAGCTCTCTGTCTGATGATGTTAAGAAGAGTTTGGCGTCTGTTGTTGGCCTAACAAAGATGGATTATGATTTATGGGCAGCCCACATTGTTCATTTTATTGATCAATCTTTTGATAAGAGGGAGTCTGATGACAGGGAATTAAAATCCCTTGAAACTCAATTAGCTAAGGCCCAATTAAAAGACATACGTGACAAACTTAATTTCACAAAGGTGAATGCAATCCAGATGCCCCAGGTTCAGGGTCCTCCTACATCATCTGATAATTCATATCAACAGAGACCTCTGGGCCCATCCACATCCTGGCGCAGGGGTCGGAACAAACGTCTGAGGGGCAACCCTCGACCCACGGACAGGTGCCACCGGTGTGACGGGGTGGGACATTGGCATTTTCAATGTCCGACCAAACAGGATTTATCGAGACAGGAGGTGACACCAGCTCGTTATCCACATGACGTATATTCACCACCACCAGATAATACTCCACATGGCCCTATGCCGGGAGCCAATAATCAGGCCCCAGGCCAATATCCTATCCAATAGGGGTGCCCTGGTCCGGCAGTAGGTGGCGTCTTGTATTTGGAGCCTTTTTGGTATCGTTAACCATTAACGGCCGAAATCACATGTGTATGGTTGATACAGGCGCCAGGTATTCGTCAGTTAACACGTCACTCCCACGATCAAGCCAGAGGAGTGGCCGCTCTCGTGTGGAATAATCTGCGCTTTGAACACTCCTTCCTGATTTCTGACATATGTCCAGTGAACTTGATTGGACGAGACATTCTGTGTGATCAGAACGTGACTTTGATGATGAGTCCTGACAACGTCCAGCTGAGTTTTCCTGATGGAACTGTTCAGTACTGTGCTACAGTGAAAAGCTCCATTCATCAGATGCTCCAGGTTGAAGGGACTTCTGCTGAGTCTGGTCCAGCCGAATTTCAAGCTGAAGTTTGGTGGGGAGCAGTTCCTGACTTTACAACTACGCTCTTGTACGACACACTGCAGAGCTGGAACGCCTGGATTAATGTCATAAGATCTTATGACACGCCTCCTGATGTGGCACATTGCACGCTGAACTATGACCTTTGTGGTGATGGGGACTACGATGTGCTCTGGACAGGACTGCTTGAACATTGTCAAGAGACTGGTGAATTTCCAGTGGCTGAAATCATGGACATTTATGTGGCCCCGGAGGGAGTGGTGGCAGGTGTGAAGTTGCCTGCAACGTTACTGCAACTGTATATGCTTGGCGATGTATCAGCTCCACATGTGTCATTGATGGTTGTGTCTGGTGCTGATGCGAAGAATTTAGGTCCTGTGATGAGACGCTGTCTTGCTGTAAGGGAATGGGTGCCTACACAAAATCCACACTTACACTATTCTCCAGAAACTGATACTTACAGGATCACACACAGATCATTCACATTATTGTTACCTGAGAAACATTCTCTGCCTAGATCACATGGCGGAGAAAACACAGACCATGTTGATACGGACAAACTGTTAGCCAGTTTGCCTGATACACTTTGGGCCAGGAGTTCTACAGATGTGGGCCTGCTGAGTGTCAACCCTGTATCGATCGTCCTGAAGCCAGGCACGGTTCCAATCTATAAACATCAATATCGACTCCGACAGGAGCAGATTGACGGTATAGAGCAAACTATTAAGGGTTTGCTGGAAGCTGGTGTGTTGCAGCCTACTGTTTCGAGCTGGAACACACCTCTACACCCGGTACCAAAAGCTGATAAATCTCATTACCGTTTAGTTCATGATTTGAGGCCTATAAATAAGGTTGTTGTTCCATCTAATTATGGTACTCCAAATCCTTATGTTATGATGAATGCTATTCAGCCAGAACACAAGTTTTTTACTTGTATTGACCTGGCGAACGCGTTCTTTTGTGTGCCTCTGGACGCTGGATCAAGGGATCTGTTTGCATTTACCTTTAAGGGGAAACAATTCACGTACAGTAGATTACCTCAGGATTTCGTGGATTCGCCCTCTTTGTTCAATAATGTATTAAAGCGAGTCCTTACTGATTTGCCTTTGCCACCGGGAGTGGTTTTAATCCAATACGTCGATGATATTCTGATAGCAGCTCCGACTTCAGAAGCTATTATGCACGCATCTGAAGCTGTGCTTCGACATCTAGCCCAGTGTGGTTTTAAAGTGTCAAAACACAAATTACAGGTGGGTCGTTCAAAAGTTCAGTTTTTGGGTAGGCTCATCTCTGGCTCTGGCCTGCAACTGACGCCATCTCAGAAAAGCTCCATTTTAAATCATTCTAAACCAGCAAATGTTAGGATGATGTTAAAATTTTTGGGGCTGATCAATTACAGTAAGAACTTCATTCCTGATTTCAGCCGTAAGGTGGCTCCTCTGCGGAACCTCATTTCGGCTGTGGGATATAAAAATTTTGTGTCCCCACTGCAGTGGACGGAGGAAGCTGACAGGGCATTTGTGGAGATTGAACTAGCTTTGTTTGATGCGTGCTCTCTGCAGTGTCCAGATTACTCCTGGCCATTTCACTTGGTAGTGGATGAAAAAGACGGATTTGTGAATGCCGTCTTGTTTCAAAGAGGGAAGCTGACTGAGAGACTACACGTTTTGATGTATGAAAGTGCACAATAAGATCAAATTCTGACCCTTCTCAATGTATTGTACAGCAGGTACGAGACGACTTGGCTGAGCTGAGCGCGTCTGAGGGGCTGGGCGCATCTTAAGGACTGGGTGTGTCTGAGGAGCTGGGAGTTACATCTGTACAGAGTGACACTGCATCTCGACCAGTTCCAGGGCCTGATACAACTTGAGGAAAAACTCAAAACAGACTTAAAATAACATTACATAAAAAGGGGACGTTGTTTGTTGTACATAATTGTTACAGGAAGAATGAATTTCCTAGCGGTGAGGTTAAGTGCGGTAACCACTTTTGGAATATTGTTTACAGGTCTCACTCTGTGGGTTGCAACGACAGCTAAGACAGGCTCCCCTGAAGTTGTTCACGACAATGTCAACAGATCTTGTGATGAGGACCCTAACTTCTTGCTCAGAAGAGGGGAAGGTGGAGAGTTTGCTGGCATGATGCAGAGAAGGAAGGTAAATGTTTTCTTTGTCCTGGAGACCGAGTGGAAGGGCAGCAAGGCTCACGGTGTTGGAGCAGGATTAAAGCTCTCTTACTTTGGTGTGGATAGTGGAGAAGATGGAGTAGAGGTTGTGTTGAAGGAGGTGTTGACATAGGATGTCGTGGTGGTGTGACATGTGTCTAATGGGGGATGTGTCTTATGGTTGAAGTATTACGTCTAATGCTAGGCAGTTGGGTTCGGATGTTTTGAGTTTTTTATACTGTATAGTTAAACACACCATTTCAAATAACTAATTAGATCAACATTTTAACTCTTCATACAGTGATGAGAGCTGGAAACAGTTATACATTTGATAAGTTATAGAATATCATTTTAATAAGTGCCTAAAAACAGGTTGGATATGAATGTTTGGGGTAATTTATACAGATTTAGTGCTGACTTTTTCTTATTTTTCATTTACAGGTCAATTCTGGACTGCTGATGATCTGTCAGCCCTGTGACAGAACGTGTAAGATAAAATTGTGAATAATTTATATTTGAAAAGGGGAAATGCACTTTACAATGTTTCCACAGCTGTGATGGACAAACAGAGGAACCTTACCATAACTGGGTTTACATTCCTCCCCTTTTTCAGCGGATTAATTAATGTTGAATGAATGTTTAATGTTGCAGTGTGAACAATGAAGGGAAGATCTATTTCCCTGCACCATTTTTTATCCTACAGGTAAAGGTGTGGAACATGCAGCAGAGCAGAACTAATCACATTAACTAACCAACTAATATTAAATGCCAAGGATTTCTCAATATTTGTTGAAACCTCTCAATTGTTGTTTACACCATATGTTGAAAGGTTACATATGGTTATTCTTACACCTGTGAAGAATGACTGTGAGTTTGATCCAGGAGGTCCAGAAAGGATTAAAGGTTGTTGAGATGAATGAGTCAGACAGAATGTGAATGTTTCAGACAGATTAATGTGATTTTATATACATATATGTTTGTGCTTGGTGAATTAGCAGTACAATAGTTGTGTGTTGATAGATTTTTGAGAAAGGTGTACAGGGTTCTCACTATTTTTCTATAGATATAATTTAGTTTTATCAATTTTGATTCTTAGATCTGAACGATAATTAGAAATGTTTTAGAGGATACATTTTAGCTGCACCTTTGTTAAGAGTAAGCCTAGCGGTGAATTTTACTGATAGGAAATGTTTGTGGTAGAACATTCTGGTACAGAGAATAATATATATATATATAGGAAATGGATGTGAATAAGATAATTGAGTTTAACAGGTTATGGAAGAATTTTTGTGTTTTCTGTTCTGATCAGTTTAATCATAGGTTTAGTGTTAATTTTCTGAATGTGGTCTTAGCCCTTATCGCAGACATCTCTGAATAAGAGCAGTTGAGCTTTTCTCAGATATCAGACTAGTCAACAGAGTAGTGTAGGGTTTTTCTCCTCACAGGTGTCTATGATGATGAAGATGAGATGGCCTGACTTGGCTAAAGCATAGTTTAGATTCTTTGCTAAGGTTAACACATACCAGAAATGGAGCAGAGTATATGCAATGTTTTGAAGTTGTTAAGAGTTGATAAATCAAATTTTGGGAAATTTAAGGGTTTTTGAGAAAGTATTGAATTTATAAGGTCAAATTAAAGTCCAGTTGTTTTTTATTGAACGCCTTTTAAAGGTATTGAATTTAACTTCATTATTCCTGCATATACCCTGTTGAGGCGTGATATTTGATAGGAGGGACAGTCCGCTTCATTTTATTGTTTTGTTTTTATTTTTTATTTTGTTTTATGGTTTCATTTTTACATTTATTTTTGTTTGTTTTTGTTTATTCTTTATTACATATCCCGTTTGTTTTGTTTATTTCTTATTACATTTATTTGTTGTTTTGTTTGGTTTATTTCTTATTACATTTATTTGTTGTTTTGTTTGTTTTGTTTATTTCTTATTACATTTATTTGTTGTTTTATTTTATTCTTTGTTTTTGGTTGATTTCTTTGCTTTTTGTTACATTTATTTTTTAGATTGTTAGTTTTGTATTGCGTTTCCAGCATATAAGCTCTGACGGTTACCATATATTTTCTTACGTAGTTTTGTTACCAATTAGTATTGATGCTTATTTTTATATAAGGGTTTTATATTCTGGGTGGGTAACTTAGATGTAATATTGCTGTGGGAGGGAATGTTAGAGATTTCCAATGTGTATCAAGTTTTTAATTGCATTCTCACATAGAACATATAGGATTTTGTTGACATGATGTTTGTCATGTCAAAAGGGGAATTGAAATATATTTCTATCAGTATTACATTACACCCACTATGCTCCATTATTTGTATTCACTTAATTCTGCCTTATAATGTGAAATGTGACACTAGGCAGAACGTTTTTCTCTCGGGCTTTATTTCCAATAGGGAAGAGTTTTTCAGTTACACGCCTGCACATGCAACACACCCAACATTTGATGATTGACATACAGAGCTGATAGCTTGTTGGCTGAGAGGCGGATCACTCACAGAGTAGAAAAGTTCTAGGGCGGTTCCAAGGCGGTTCGGTTCCAGGATTGGTCCCACGAGGCGATGACGTCATCTAGAGGTATAAAACCGTGGTCCGCCTTCGAAGATGTGTGTGTGGACTTGTGCTCGGTGAGAGGTCTGTTGGTCGCTGTAAGGTTTATTCTTATAATGTACAATAAACCTGCCTAAAACTTGCACATTCGTTTCAGAGCTTCCCTTCAACTTTTGAACCGCAACAAGATCATGAAGCAGGTCAATCTCGAACCAGCCAGAGTAGGAATCGACGAGTACCAAGTACTGTATTCACCGGTGTATAATACGCACCTGTGTATAATACGCTTTTTTTTCATTCATTCAACCTTTATTTATACAGGCTAGCCTCGTTGAGTCACGGGGACTCATTTACAAGAGGGACCTGTCTCACTCACACCAAACAACCATCCACTCTCTCACTCACACCTAGGGTCAATTTAGAGTCACCAATCAGCCTAACATGCATGTTTTTTGGTCTGTGGGAGGAAACCGGAGTACCCGGAGGAAACCCACGCATGCACGGGGAGAACATGCAAACTCCACCCAGAAAGGCCCCCGGACCGGAATTTGAACCGGTAACCTTCTCGCTGAGAGGCAGCAGCTCTACCAGTTGTGCCACCGTGCTTTGACCAATTATTGCCAAAAACCAGAAAAAAACGTACACTATACGCTTCGGTGTTTAATAAGCGCTGTCGTGACGGTCTTTTTTATGACCACTAGATGGTGCCAAACCCTCCCCGACGCCGACGTAACGCGTCACCGCTGACGTTATGCGTCAATGCGGTCCATTGTGCAGCGCGAGCTGAATTTCATTAAAATTTAACTACAGAAACGCCTAAAAATATATTTGTCAGCTGAATATATATGTTAACTTGTCTCTGTTTAATTTTTGTTAATAAATGATTACAAATCAGCTGAATTTTGAACGTAACCAACACGATACGCGCACCCAGAAACGGTTTGCTGCAGCGCAGCAAGAGCTGAATTTAATTAAAATTAAACTACCGTACAGAAACACCTAAAATATATATATATTTGTTAGCTGAATATATACTGTATGTTAACGTGTCTCGGTTTAATTTTTGTTAATAAATGATTGCAAATCAGCTGAATTTAAAATGTAAACACGATACGCGCACACAGAAACGGTTTGCAGCAAGAGCTGAATTTAATTAAAATAAAACTACCGTACAGAAACACCTAAAAATATATATATTTGTTAGCTGAATATATATTTTAACGTGTCTCGGTTTAATTTTTGTTAATAAATTATTACAAATCAGCTGAATTTAAAATGTAAACACGATACGCACACACATAAACGGTTTGCAGCAAGAGCTGAATTTAATTAAAATTAAACTACCGTACAGAAACACCTAGCCTGGTTAAAACCAGACCCTTGTACTTCACTTTGCTTCATACTAGGGTCTGGGACTCCTCCCATAGAGAAGGATTTCTCCCCTAGATGTTTGACCGGACCAATCAGAGAACAGAAGGGGCGGAGATTTGGCCCCTAACCCACGCCCCCACCTGTCCCAGTTTAACCATTGGATCTTGGAAAAATTTTGAACAGGGAAAGCATTCTGCTCCCTCCCCCTCTGTGCTCTGCCGAACTTGACATCAGCTCCGCCTCCTGCTGCATTTTCTCTTGCCGCCGCTGCATATTCTGTGTTTATATGTTAATAAAACGTTCTAATAAAATAAAATAAAACCATGTAGCGCTGGTCCAGCACACCAGAAGACCAGAAAATATGCAGGGACTCGGGCAACAACGTAAAACCCTAGTTTAATTCTCTCGTGACAACCTCAGTCATTTCCTTATTCTTTGCACTCAGCGGAGAGAGAGGAGGAGGGAGCGATCACTTGACTTTTGGCAAAAAACAAACAAAAAGAAAACTTCAGATAAGGGATTAAGAAGGGGAATTTAATACATTTGTGTCACATATAAAACAGTACTGCATCGCTTTGAATGAGCACATGCGAATGCTCGCTGGCTGCGCGCTGGGACAGGTGGAGGCGTGGGTTAGGGGCCAAAACTCCACCTTCTGTTCTCTGATTGGTCCGGTCAAAAATCTACCGGAGAAATCCTTCTCTATGGGAGAAGTCCCAGACCCTAGTACGAAGCAAAGTGAAGGACAAGGGTCTGGTTTTAACCAGGCTAAGAAACACCTAAAAAAAATATTTCTTAGATGACTCTATAGCAAACGGTCTCC
Organism: Garcialebias charrua; assembly: GCA_038048925.1. NCBI lineage: Eukaryota > Metazoa > Chordata > Actinopteri > Cyprinodontiformes > Rivulidae > Garcialebias > Garcialebias charrua. The sequence goes on from JBBPBX010057554.1 coordinate 13,561, forward strand.
TGAGCTTAACTAAATGTGAAATCAGCTCGTCTGAGCTGGATTTAAAAAAATAGTTTGCCGATTTATTTCTTTAAATTTAGCTAAATAAACGCTTAAAAAATATATTTCTTACCTGACTTTATAGCAAACGGGCTCCTGAGCTTAACCAAATGTGAAATCAGCTGGATTTAAAAATCCGCGGTGTGGTTTATGAGTTAAGGTATCTTGCAAACAAAAACAGCGAACCTCACAGCTAACAGCAGCTACATCCAGAGCAGGGGGCGGGCAGCGACAGAGTCAGTCCGACCAGAGGAGGCTTTTTTTGGACACATGAGCTAGAAACTTCTGGAAGTGGCCCTCCTCTTCCTCTTTGCTCTCTGAGTCCTCTGCTGCTGCCCAGAGCCATATAAAGTGAGAGTTGCGACACTCTTTGAACTCGCCGACAGGCGGTCACGTGGTTCATGCAGCTCTCAATCGTTCCAAACAGCTCGTCGCTGTCAGTCAATTTGAGCAGCTACAGGCGCAACATGACACAAAAACCCGACTTTTCTTATGTTGTCCTGCGTTTTTCAGTAATTATTGAGCAGTAACAAACTGACAATCTTTCTACCTTTCTCCTCTTCATTTCTTATCCTGCAGCTCCACCTAGTGGCGTGAGCACTACACTATGCGTTTTTCTTAAGCATTTTTTGACGTTTTAAACGCTTCACAAGGGCAAAAGAAAATTGTATTTTCATCAACTTACCGGAGAAAACACGTCTGAAACATCAACAATGAACTACGTTTGATGCTAGTAGCGCTGCCGTTTGGAACAGTTTAGTGGAACGAATCGCCCCATAGATATCTTATGAATCGCCCCCTCCATGACCCCCGTGACTTCCGCATTCCATTCTTAAAATGGGAGTCTATGGAAGTGTCGGAACTCTCACTTTCTCTCGTCCGTGACTCTTCAGCGCTCACTCGAACCAATTTGCGATGGAATTAATAAATTGGGCTGTTTCATCTATAGATAAGATTTTTTCCACGAAGCGGACCGGGCCAGGAGAAGCGGTTTGCCCCTCTGACACGCACGCTGTCGGATACATGATGGACTCCTGGGGACAGTGGCAACCCATGTGTTTGACCGTCCTGTCTGTCGAAGACGTGGAAGATTTGTGGATTATTGGGATATTGGTGGCAGCTGCTCTGTTTTTTGGCGTGAGCGGAGCTGTCTGTTACTGGAAGATCAGGAAGACTTCGGCAGCTATCGGCGCACTGGCCAAACTTCCTGATCAGCAAGAGTCTCTGATCCGGGCTGTGAGCTCCTCAACCCAGCTGTTGTACGAGCTGAACCGCACAATGGGAGCGGTAGACCACCGTGGACCTGCGGTGCGCTTTGGAACTCGTTTACAGCCGCCCGGCATTAATCAGGGCACGGATGGGGGTTCGTAGCTTCGGAAACTCATTTGATTCGGCGATTTTGGACCTGAACAGCACCTGGACTCTGGAAGGCTGCAGTCAAAAAGAACACTGTGGCCTGGATTGAAGATAAACAATAACTATCTAATCTAGTTTCTGCTCGACCTTGGAAAAGAAGAAGGCCGTTTGCTAGGAACTATTCTCCTGGAGTGAAGCTGAGAGACACTGCTGACCCACTGTTTGACCCGTTCCTCCAACTGGGGCCAGCGGGCCTTCTTCCCTCGGTTCGCCCTCTTGGACCGCTTCATGGCGGTTAGCGAGACCTCCGCCTTTCTCCACCACCGAACACAGGCCTCGTTGACCCCGAAGTGACGTCCCGCTGCTCTGTTGCTGTTTTCTGCAACGAATTTCACGACCTGCAGCTTAAATTCTGCAGTATAGGAATTTCTTTTTGGCGGCATTGTCTCTCTTTGTTCTCGGTATGAATGTGTTGTCGTTGGTTTCTCCTGCTCTCTCTCAGTGATTTTGCGGGGGGTGATGGGTTTTATAGAATACACGAATAACAGGAAACGCCTCCAGTTACAGTCTGCAGGTAAACAGACTACAGGGCGCATTAGCTCTCATAGCGGCCGAAACTGGTACTGCACCATTTTTGGTACAGTCTGCAGGTAAACAGACTACAGGGCGCATTAGCGCCTATAGCGGCCAAAACTGGTACTGCACCATTTTTGGCCAAAATGAAAAACAGCAAAAAAATCCATAGATAATACGCTTCGGTGTATAATACGTAGGATATTCAAATGAGCAATAAAAGTGCGTATTATACACGACGAATACGGTAGTTGGCATTTTCCTTCTTTTTACTAGCATTTTCCAATTTCTGACTCTAAACTAGCTTGTGGTGATTTTACTAGCATTTCACTACTTTTGCAACTATTTTCATTTACCTTTATTTATCCAGGTAGTCTCATTGAGCCACGAGAACTCATTTTCAAGAGAGACCTGTTAGGGAGCAGATGGTGGGGGTTAAGGGCCTTGCTCAGGGGCCCAGAGTGGGGTAAATGAGGGTGGAGGAAGGTGTGGGTGTTTCACCTTTTTCCACCCACATTTTTTGATGTTGTTGGTAGCGGGGCTTGAACCGGCGATCTTCCGATCATAGGCCCACCATCTCTAACCACTGCGCCACCACTCTCCCCAAAAAACTAAGCTAACTCTTTCGTGCTTGTTGCTAGAGTTTCATCTGAGGTTTGCTCAGTTATGTCAGCCGTCACTGCAGGAGAACTGGAAGATGTCTCTGGAAAGAAGTCTTTATCTGAGACGTCCCTCACCAGATGATCAGAGGTTAGAGGAGTTGGTCTGGTTCTTCATGCCGGGAGACTTCTGCTTTTTGGACCTCTTTGCTGAACTCGTCCATCATGCATTCTGAAATGAATGTAAATAATATAGAATTAATTTCACTGTCAGCTTGTAGTTGATAGTGATGTTTTCATGTCATCCAGTTATTTCTTTAGTTTTATTTCCTTTTTCTGATGTGTTTTTCTTAGGACTTCAAACTCGCATTGCATGTTCTCTGCACCAGCTTGGTTCAGGTGGATCTCCGTGGCTTGTTGTGGTGAAGACAGAGCCTGTTGACGCACACAGACGATCTCAGATTGGTACTTTCTGCTCAGATCTTCATATGAGAGCTTGACTTCAATCTGCTCATTTTGGAGTTTGCTGTTAAGATCTTTTTCCATCTGAAGTTTAGCCTGTTCTTGGTGAAGAAGAGCACTCAGGTCATCGATTTCCTGTAAATACATATTTTGATACAGCAAAGCTTCCTGATTCCTGCCTAGTCGTCTGATGTCGACATCTTCGAGTTGCCATTTTTCCATATAAGTACAGCGCAGCTAGCATAATCCTTAAGATGACTGCAATGTTTCCTTTGTTTTTTGTTTATTTACTTTTAAAATTACATTCTGCTACTGAAATTTAAACACAAACAAAGAAAAACATAAACACGAGCTGTTTATTGTATATCTGAAGAGATGTACAACTGTTTGTGTGTTTGAACATGTATGCTTTTACTTTTCCTGTCACAGACTTCTTTAATGTGTATTTCATTATTTTTTAATTAAGTCTTGTGTGTGAACTTTTTTTAAACAAAGCGTGTGCCTATCCTCACGAACCTGATTTAAAAGATGATAAAACATTAACCATTTTGGGTTGATCTGAAATTTCATAGAACATTTTTGGCGTCACGAACAGGATTAATTTGGAATGCACACAGTGCTGTTTGGGAAAAAAAAGAGGAAAAGTGTAAAACTATGTTCTTGGAAGCGGGTGTGATTCCCTTGTTGTTTTGGAAAGCGGATGGATTTCCCGCTGTTGAGAGCTGATAAGCAGGGTGATTCCCTATCAGCAATTTATGTCCTGTCTTATGCCTGGTACCCACTGCACAACTCGAAACGCGCCTGCCGCCCCCTTTTGGCCGCTGGTCACGGTCCCACTGGCCACTGAAGACCGTCTGATGACGTACACTAGGGGGTAGCAGAGGGAGGGGTCTCTAGCTTGTTTTCCGGGTTCAGTTGTTGTGTTAACTGCACCTCCGACGGTCTTCGATGAGATTAAAACTTTTTTTTAATGTTTTGGGGTGATCTACACTGGAGAGGACAGCAACCTGTCAGTAGCAACTGTAAAAATGCCACGTTTCTTACCGGAGTTTGGGTCCAATTCATGGAGTTTGGATCCGGTAAGTTTAAAAAGTAAAAAAAAAAGTCCCGTTGTGGTTGTGTAATCAGATAGCAGAGGCTCTCCCCACTGTTTGCTGGACGCGTCGAGCCTCCAGAGATGGAATTTTGTGGCGTTGGCAGTTCGACGCCGACGCGCGCGTGCAGGCTGCCGCCTCGCCGCTTCGATCACTCAAATCGCGCCGCTTCCTGGTTCGCCGTGACTCGACGTGTCTCCTCAATAGACTTTGAATGTAAACCGGCCGCTTCAGCCGCCCGAAACCGGGGGCAGTGGGTACCAGGCATTAGCGGTTTTTGGGGGGCACCTTAAAAGCTGCTGATCGATTCTTTGAGTGCTGAGGAGAATCAGAATATACACAGGAATTGTTTATGTATAGATTGCCGTGCACGCAGCTAGAATGGTAACAGAAGTATTTTACCAGGGTTAAAAGAAAGAAATATATAACCCTTGTCGTGTATCTGAAAAGTAACAGAAGTACTTTACTTGTTGATCAGCTGTGAGTTTTGCTTCATTAAGCCCTGAAGATGTTAGGTGATTTATTTTGATAGCTTTATCAGTTGAAGATAAAAAGACTGGTGATTTATTTTTTGACAGCTCAGTTGAAGTAAAAAAACGGAACAAGCACTTTTATTGGAGTTGTAGCGAAGCTTGTGTGTGTGTCTGTGCAACCACGTGAGAAGAGATTGTTGAAGTCAGCAGCTCTGAGGAGGTGGAGTGTGCTGGGAGCGAAAAGAAGCAGGTCGTGGACCAGTGAAGGTCGGTTAAAATTTGTTTTGTTTTAGAGAGCACTGATACTCAGTCAGAGGTTTTTCCAGTTGAGCTGCTCACTTAGGAGGAAGATTATACGAGGAGACTACAGACGCGCTTCAGAGGAAGCTCAGATGGATTGTTTATTGCAGAGGTGCATGAGAACAGAGTTTAAAAAAAAGAAAGTGGTTGAGAGACTGAGGAAGTGTGTGTCTCATCTGTTGTGAGTCTGAAAAAGGGAAGAAGAAAAAATGTGAGTGTGTTTGGTTGCTGAATTTGTCAGCTGGAGTGTTAAAAAGACGAAGGTCAGATGTGTTAGCTGCGTTTGGTCCGGTTGGGTGTGAGAGCTGTTACGAATTCAAAAGGTTGAAGGAAACTCTGAAACGAATGTGCAAGTTATTGGCAGGTTTATTGTACATATAAGGATTAACCTTGCAGCTGCAAACAGACCTGACTCCTTCACAATGTCCACACACACGAACCTTCGAAGGCGGATCACGGTTTTATACCCCCAGATGACGTCATCGCCTCGTGGGACCAATCCTGGGACCGGACCGCCTTGGAAACGCCCTGGAAACTTCTTTGGGACTGCTCTACTCTGTAACGTAATCCGCCTCTCAGACAATAAGCTACCAGCTTCATATGTCAATCATCAAGTGTTGGGTCTGTTTGTTTTGTGCAAGCGTGTAACTGTTCCCTAGTGAAAACAAAGCCCGGGAGTAAAAGGTTCCGCCTTAGATCACGTTTCACATTACAGGGAACCCCCGACCTACGAACGAGTTTGGGACCTAAGAACCGTTCGCAGCTCGATCCGTTCGTAGGTAGGGGGTGAAAATTATATTTAAAAAAAAAAATTATTCATTCATTCATTCATTCAACCTTTATTTATCATGCTAACGGAGCGCGCGCACACATTTAAGCATGTAAAGTAGTGTACTGTAATGTTAAACATTGCTATTCACATTTACAGAATAAATAAAAATATATTTTCTTACTTTGAGATGGTCAAAGCCGACATAGGTTGCCATGCGTTGATTGTTTTCGGGCCAAGCAGCGCGGGGGCCGGCAAGCCACCGCAGCTGCTCCAGACCTGTGTTAGCTAGCTGGCTAGCTTCTGCTAGCCAAGCCATGAGCTAGTGTTGGAGCGGCGGCGCGATCAATCTGCAGCTGCTGCTCCAGCCGCTGCTCCAGCCTGAGACGTCCACAGAGCTATTCCAGCTAGTAATTAATCCATATGATGCGATCCTGGTCACCAGTGTTCAAAAGGCCGGCTCCCGTGTTAGCTCCAGTGTTAGCTCTGGAGCTAGCCAGGCCGGAGGTGTAGCCAGGCCGGCCGGAGGTGTTCGCACGGCGGCCTGGCACGATCGGCGATAAATCCGCTGCTGCCTGAGACATCCACAAAGTTCACAGAGACGTTTCCAGCTAGTAATTAATCCATATGAAGCCATCCTGGTCACCAGTCTTCGTCCGGCTCTCGGCAGCTAACCTAAGATGGCGTCCGGTGTTCTACATTAATTTGTGACCGGAGACCCCAGTGACTGAACCTAAAATAGCGTCCGGTGTTCTACATTAATTTGTGACCGTGTAAACTGAAGACCTACTTCCTGTTGCCCAATATTGCTCAAAAATTGCTCAAAAATGATCAGAAATGATCTTTTTTATCATAATTATTATTTATAAAGCCTTTAAAACAACCAGAGCTGCAACAAAGTGATGTACACATGAAATTAAGAACATTTAAACACAAAAAAAAAAAAAAAAAAAAAAAAAATTTTTTTTTTTTTTTTAAATTCATATTTTTATTAAATATGATATGTTCGTAGGTCCCGTGGTTCGCAGGTCGATGGGGTCGTAGGTCGGGGGTTACCTGTATAAGGTCGAAATTAAGTGAACACAAAGAACATAATAAGTGTGATGCAGGTGTAATACTGACAGACATATATTTCAATTTCCCTTTTGACATGACAAACATGTCAACAAAAACCTATATGTACTATGTGTTAATGCAATTAAAACTGGATACTCATTGGAAATCTCTAACATTCCCACCCCGCAGTAATCCTACATCTAAGTTACAAGTTACCCACCCAGAGTATAAAACCCTTATATAAAAATAAGCATCAATACTAAATGGTAAGAAAACTACGTAAGAAAATATACGGGAACTGTCAGAGCTTATAAGCTGGAAACATAATAAAAAACTAACAAAACTAAGGAAAATAAACATAAGAAAATACAAACAAAGAAATCAAACAACAAAAAAACAAAGAACAAGAAGAAACAGAATAAGAACAAAACAAACAAATAAAGAATAAAACAGACAAAAACAAAGAATAAAACAAATGCAACAAACAAATAGAAACAAGACAAAACAAACAAAAACAACGAACAAGAATAAAACAGACAAAAACAAACAAGACAAAAATAGATGCAAAAACGAACAAACAAAAAATAAAAACAAGTAAGAACCGTGCGGACTGTCCCTCACAAAACACGCCTCTACAGGGTATATGCAGGAATAATGAAGTTAAATTCAATACCTCTAAAAAGGCGTTCAATAAAAAAAAAACTGGACTTTAATTGGACTTTATAAATTCAATACTTTCTCAAAAACCCTTAATTTTCCCAAAATTTGATTTATCAACTCTTAACAAACTTCAAAACATTGCATATACTCTGCTCCAGTGTGTGCATTTCTGGTATGTGTTAACCTTAGCAAAGAATATGAACTGGGGTTAGGCCTCTTCATCTTCTTCATCATAGACACCTGTAAGGGGAAAAGCCCTACACTACTCTGTTAACTAGTCCAATATCTGAGAAAAGCTCATCAACTACTCTTATTCAAAGATGTCTGTGATAAGGGTTTAAGACCACATTCAAAAACCAACACTAAATCTATGATTAATCTGATCAGAAAACACAAAAATCTTTCCATAACCTGTCAAACTCAATTATCTAATTCACATCCATATCCTATATATATATATTATTCTCTGTACCAGAATGTTCTACCACAAACATTTCCTATCAGTAAAATCCACCGCTAGGCTACTCTGATCCTTCTTAAAGGTGCAGCTAAAATATATCCTCTAAAACATTTCTAATTATCGTTCAAATCTAAGAATCAAAATTGATAAAACTAAATTATATCTATAGAAAAGTAGTGAAAACCCTGTACACCTTTCTCAAAAATCTATCAATACACAAAAATCTATCAACACACAACTATTGTACTGCACATTCACCAGGCACAAACATATATATAGTCACATTAATCTGTCTGTAACATTCACATTCTGTCTGACTCATTCATCTCAACAACCTTCAATCCTCACATTCATTCTTCACAGGCGTAAGAATAATCATATGTAACTTCAACATACGGTGTAAACAACAATTGAGAGGTTTCAACAAATAGTGAGAAAACCTTGGCATATATTAGTGATTAGTTGGTTAGTTTGTTAGTTAATGTGATTAGTTCTGCTCTGCTGTATGTATCACCTGTTGAATAAACACGGTGATCACATGTGCAGGGAAATAGATCTTCCCTTCATTGTTTACACTGCAACATTAAGCATTCATTCAACATTAATTAAAGGTTCAGTATGCAGTTTCTGTAGAACTGCAGCACTTAGAAATATTTTCAACAGGCAAAGCATTCTGATCCCTCCCCCTCAGAGCCATATGTGGCTCTGCCCCCTTGTGGTCTGTTGAATTTCAAATTCAAGCTCTGTTTTTATTGGCTGATTCAAATTCAAGCTCTGTTTTTATTGGCTGGTTACAAACTCTGTTTTTATTGGCTGGAAAATGGCGGGTCACCTTTTCTTTTTAGAAATGCTTATTTACCACCTGGAGAAGCAAGGGGACAATATTTTTTTTTTTTTTTTTTCAGAGATTACCTGGCTAACATCAGTCTGTCAGGAGGTAGTGACAGAGTGAAGAAATATGTTCATAAAAAAAGCTACATACTGAAGCTTT
>JBBPBX010057555.1:0-15775 GCA_038048925.1 Garcialebias charrua
AACAGGAGAGCGGCGAGGAGGTCCAGATTAAGAGACGCGGTGGCGGTGACGTGGTCGTTGGCTGCGCCGCTTACAAACACCTGACCGACCAAACCCATCGGCTGTGCCGTTAGACGCAGGCCTCCATCCTCTGTAACCATGGAGACGCCGTAGGGAGCGAGGAGTTTTTCAAGCTTATGTCCAAGCTTCTTAACGGTCTCGGTGTGAGAAGGGACAACAGCTCTGAGGAGCAGCTGGTGAAAGGCAGGCAGAGCCCAGAGGCTGACGGACACGCTCCTGAACACCACGCCGCTACAACCAAACAGCGAGCCGCTAATCCCATTACAACTCTCATGGGCCTCATCTTTATTTATTTCAGCCTCACATCTTGGTTTATTCCCTTCGTTTATCCCCTGAAGTCTTTTATTATCCATGATCTCTTCTCTTTTAGTCAGAAGCTCTTCCAACTGAAGGAGCAGCGATGGACGCAGTAAGTAAAGTTCACCTTCCACTTCAGGGTTTACAGCGAGGGAAAACGCAGGCCGTACGCTCTCAGCTCCTCTCCTCGTCCTGCTCGCTTTACCCGAAGCGTCCGCTGTGTTTGAGGAGCCCGGGTCTTTGTCTTCAGCAGGAGAGGTGAGGTCTTTCTGGAGCTGGTGGATCCAGCAGAACTGTGAGGCATCAACGCCGTGGCAGCACGTCTGCAGCCGTTTGGCTGCGACGAGGTACGACTCAGATTCTGCAGTCATTGAGACCGACCAGTCTTCTGCCAGTCCCGCGAGAAGAAAATCCTGCACCAACTTCACAGGATGGATAGAATCTGAGCAGAGGAACTTCCTGAAGAGAAACAAGAGACATAAACATTGATGGACTTTGAAGTTCAAAGGGGACCACAGATGCAAAATTCACTTTTTAATGTTTTTTTACTCTACTTTGGGTATTCTTAAAAAAAACAGTCCTAGGGCCAAAGAAATGCACCCAGTGGTATATTTACTCTAAGTAGATTTATTTTTCAGGGATATAAATGTCTCGTTTTCAAATCCTGCGGTTTGTGACGTCACAAGCCGCAGCCACAACCCACCCCAAACCTGAGTCCAGCCCCTCACCTAGCAACCCCTGGTTAGGCTCAACCCACTTCAGTATAAAAGACGTGACGGTTGTTTTTCCTGATTTCATCTCATCTTTTGTTTAAATGTTCTTAATTTCATGTGTACAGCACTTTGTTGCAGCTGTGGTTGTTTTAAATGGCTTTATAAATAAAGTATAATTGTTATTTTTACGTTTTAGTTCAATTTTTAGCGTATTAGCGATCGCTCCCAACGAGCAGCCGGCAGACGTAAAATGAGCAGACCGCCAGCAAAGGCACCATCTGCGGGCGGGAGCTGCTGGGAACTGATAGCTTTTGAGGTCCTTGGGATTACGGATGAATTAACTGGAAACACTCGGTGAACTTTGTGTATGTGTCTGGACTGGAGCAGCGATCGCTCCCAAAGCGCCGCATGCAACGAGCGGAGCTAAGCGGGCGGAGGAGGAAGAGCTATCATTAGCCTCGGATTCGGGTGGGCTAATGCTAAAAGGAGCAGCTAATGGCGGCGCGCGCAGACGGCTTTCGGTAAGTTATCTTAAGCTAGCACTAACAGTAAGTCAAATGAGTAATAAAAAAGAGCTAATTTTAAAACAACAACAGATTAGAGATACTGGCTGTTACAGAGGGCGGAGTTAATGTAAACAGATTTTTGAAGGGCGTGGCCTTCAGAGCTCATTATCATAAACAGCCTGTTCAGAACGGAAATGAGAAAAGGCAGAACTAAAAAGGGGATATTTTATTATCTAAGAATTATTTTGTGCATTAAATTGAATGAACATGGTCTGGATAGCCCACAGACATAACATAAAAATTTATAAAACCAATACTGTATGTGGTCTCCTTTAAGTCCAACAGAAGAGTTTTTGTGTTCCAGTACCTGAACAGGTGATCGCTGAGCTCAGATGGTACGTTGTAGTGAACCTTCTCCCCGTCAACGACCTCCTCCATATGAACTTCTGGAACAGGCGTGTAGGAGGCGCTGCGAGCAAACACATGGAGCAAAGCTTTCTCCACATGGAAGCCCTTATCCTGGCTCCTGCAGCACAAACGCCAGCATCAACTCAGAAAGGCCCAGAGGAACACAGGGAGGTGCTCGGACTCACACAGGGAACACTCACCTTGACTCCTTACCTGTATCCGGTGCACTTGTAGCTTTGATGGTTGTCACTTTCAAACGGACACACAGCGCTGAGGATCAGATGCGCCTCGGCCGCCATGGCGACCACCTGCCAGCTGTTGTGCCGCTCACGCCTGGGCTGGTCCGCCGGTGTCCCACCCTGTCCGTTACAGAGGGAGACGTGAACCTCTCCGTCTTCAGCCAGCACCTGAACGCAGCTGGAGACAACAAAAAATTCAGAAAACTGTCACAGGAACTGAGCATGAGGAAGGAGCCTAATACTGTACGTGTACTCGCAATTATTATTTTTTAATTACTTTTTTTAATTCATAAAACGTTTCTCATTTTGAACTAAATGGTGGGGAGACTCAGGAGTTTTCAGGACGCTCACCAAATAAATCAGGATCGTTCAGTGACTCAGTGTGTAATCATCTCTTATTCTATTCATGCTTAAAAAACTGATGTAAACTTTTAAACCGGGAGAAAAATTATATATATACTATATATATATATATATATATATATATATATTTTTTTTTACTATGAAGGAAGTCCAGAAAATGTAAGATCTGGACCACTGATAATCCCCACGTAAGTCACATTAAATGTATTTATTTTCAGTCAAACAGAAATAAAACAATATTAACAGCCTTACATAAAGATATTAAATGTTTTCATCAAAAATTACCAGCACATTCAAAGAATAAACAAAGACAGTTGATGTATTTTGGTGAAATATGTTGGTTCTTGACCAGAAAATGACACTATTTTATTATAGTATTGCAAATCTGTTGATAGTGTGAATTTTAAAATGTCATTTAGATCTCTGATTTAAAGCAAAATAAATAAAATAAAAATAAATGTTAAAGGTGCTATGTGTAACTTTCTGTAGAGTAGAAAATTTTTCAACAGGCAAAGCATTCTGATCCCTCCCCCTCAGAGCCATATATGGCTCTGAGGGGGAGGCTCTGCTGAAATTCAAATTCAAGCTCTGTTTTTATTGGCTGGTTACAAACTCTGTTTTTATTGGCTGGTTAAGGACGGGTCACTCTGTGTTTTTAGTGTTTTTATAAATGCTGATAGAGAAGCAAGGGGACTATAGTTTTTTTCAGAGATTACTTTGTCTAACATCAGTCTGTCAGTAGATAGTGACAGAGTGAAGAAATATGTTAAAAATATATTGTTAGAAAAGTTACAGACTGCATTACAAAGTTACATAGTGCAGCTTTAATACAGAAAAACGACTGAAGAAAATTTTGGAGCTTTCTACAGTTAAATATCTTTAACTGGTTCTGTCTTTTGAACCGGAGAGGATCAAAGAAAACATTCAATTAACCGATTTTTTTTTATTTAGGAATAAATTCAAAAAGGTTTTTATGTGTCGTCTTCTTTCAGCTTTTCCCTTTTCAGGGCGCTACACTATGAGTCATCCTCCTCCATCTCACTCAGTCCTCACTCCAACTACCTCCATGTCCTCTCTAACTGCATCCATATATCTCCTCTTTGTCTTTTTCCTGGCAGCTGCATTTCTAACATCCTTCTACCAATATACCCACTGTCCCTCCTCTGGACATATCCAAACCATCTGGTCTCTCTAACTTTATCTCCCAGTTGTTCAACATGTGCTGTACCTCTGATGATCTCATTCCTCATCATATCCATCCTTGTCTCTCCTAAGGAGAACCTCAACATCTTCACTCAGTTCTGTTTCCAACGTCATCTGCAAACATCATAGTCCACGAGTATTCCTGCCTGACCTCATCTGTTGGTCCACCACCAGAGCAAACAAGAAGGGGCTCAGGGCTGATCCTTGATGCACTCCCACCTCCACCTTGACGCTATTTTATACACAAACTTCTTGAAAAAAAAAAGGAAACAACGTGCAGAGAAGGTCCATTTCTTCAGCACCCCCCTCCCTGCAGCTGCATGAAGGATGTGTGAGGAAGGCCAGGTGATGTCTGCAGCTTCCTACCTGAGGAAGAAGTTTCTGAGCAGCTCTCTGTTCTTCTTCACGCCACTCTTCCTCCCACAGTGGGGGAAGTTGAACACCACCCGGTCGAACACGCGGCCCTGCAGGGGGGGACACTCCCCCAGCTTCGTGCAGTCCACCTCAAACAGCACAGCTCCTCCTTTCAAAGAGCACGAACATGAAACATTCATGGATGACTCAGACAGGGTGTCCACCAGCAGCCCAGGGACATGTCCTCACCTGAGTCCTTGATGTCGAGGACGTTGGCGGCTGTTCCCTCGTGCCGCAGAGCCTCCTCCTGCCGCTGCGGACAGGTGGCCGTGACGATGCTCCCACTCTCCGACCCACACACGGAGGACGAAAACGAGAAGTTCCCCTCTCCCACCAGCAGTATGGACCGTGAAGGCGACATGTCCACCAAGACGTTGCGCTCCTCTGATGCGCCGCCTACAGCCCAAAAGTGTTCACAACACGTTATTTTACTTCAAAACGCAGCGTTTGCGGATCTAAAGGTACTCAAACACAATAATACATTATTTTTAGTTAAACAAATATAAACATGCAACAACCTCCTCCTTCTCTCCCGGACCAACCGGCGGCAGCACTGGAGTTGCACATTCACCCGTCCGGCTAGAAACAAGATTAAAGGGGAACGTTACGCTTTTCCTCACGAACTCTCGCGTCCTCTAAGCAGCAAAATAATGTATTTTAAATTCATTCTCGACTTTAGGAATTATCATTTGTTAGTTTCCTGATACAAAAGGCAAATATGTGGATTTTCAGACTTTATTTTTGATGTTTTCAGAGGGACGCGTTTTGAAGGCGACGCGCTGCATCCTGGAGAATCACAGCATCAGTTCATCTCAGCATCACTTCGTTTACTGAGTTTATTAAAAAATAAAACATAATCCTGAAAGGGATTCTAATGCGCTGGTTCCGCTCGGGATTTTAAGGTATCTTCAGTTCATTTTAAAACCATATATGTAATATTCGTTTATTTTTTTTGTTGATGCTAAGGTCAAACTAGCTAACGCAAGTGCTGCACCTGCACATGAAAATGCACCATTTCCCATCCTTCATAAGAAAGTATTAACTGTTTTAAATAATGTGATTTAAAAATAATAATAATCCAACCTATAAACAAAAGGTTCTGGCATCTGTGACTGCCTGGATTTAAATCTGGACTAGAAAGAAAAGTATTTTAAATCCATATCCTGATGCATGCTCAATAATCCAGGTAGAAAAATCTAAAAAAAAAAAGTTGTCAGGTCCTCTGGACGTTCAAAAAACCAACAAATAAATGTATTTGTCTGTTTGTTTTTTGAACGTCCAGAGGACCTGACTTAACTTTTTTAAATATTTTAAGTCCAGTTTCTGCAGATCATGTATTCTGTCTCTGAAGGGGTGCAGGCACCAGCAGCAGGTGTTCTAATAATTCAATCTGTGTCCTGCAGGCAGGAAGCATTGATGGGCAGTGTTCTGGCCTTGTCTTCCCGTCCGGGCCATCACAAGTGGCCCTTCTCAACAGAACCCCCTTCGACTCGGTGGGATGCTCATCCTGCTCACTGGGACAGTCCACCTCGCTGGGACAGGAGAGATGGGCGTCTGCCAAACCCAGGCAGCTTTCACTCTCTCCACAGGAGCTGCAAAGGTACCTGAGGTTTAAAAACACAGAGGCGAGGAAACAATCCACTCATTTCACTCAGTCTGGTGCTCAGATTGCAAACATCAACGCTTTCTGTTGCTATAGACGCTTCACATAAAGACATGTAGGATAATTAGTGGATATCAACAATCATGAGGAAATTTTAACCTAACTCTTTGAGGTCAGTTTTATATTGACATCTCTCCAGAAAAAAAATAACACCCTCAAAACTGGTTTTAATTTTAAAGGCTTTAAGTATTTAGTTAGTTTTAGTTATTCTGAACGCATTTATTCCTAAAACAACATAAAAGCATACAACTGTAAGTACAACACGAGACATTGTTTTTTTTCTCCTCGCCCCTCAGACGTGTTTCCTCATCAGATCGAGGGCGTCAAGATGATTGTCAATAAAACTTTGAGCAGCTTTTTCAAGGTGAGTCACCCATTCAAATTATTTACACAGGTAGATTTGTTTAAATTTTTATTTATTGTTGATTTAACAAAACAAATATTCCTCCAGGTCAGTCACGCGCTTCACCTCAGTGCTGTCAGTCCTTCGTACTACCGGTTCCACGTGGAGCACCTGCAGTCTGACGACTACAGCAAGGACAAGGTGACGACTGAAGATGATTATCACCAACTTCATCAATACAGTAAGTTTTTTTCTTCAGTGTGGAAGGTTTAACAAGTCTGTGTTATTGCTTCAAACATTTCAGGATGCCCCGGCGTTGATCAGTGAAATGGACTCTTCAGGTAGTCTGAACGCTCACGCTCTGCTGCACCTCTCTGAGCACGTCCGAGCCAGGACGGTGTTCCAGGTGAGGCCTCAGTGTGTGCTGCTTCATCTCATTCTCAGTCTGCTCAAACTAACACAGCTCTGCTGGTTTCAGACCCAGCAGTCTCAGTTTGTAACATGGCAGTTTGAAACCGAGTACAGAGGCAGCGACTTCACTGCTGCCGTGACGGTGGCCAACCCTGACGTCCTCAGAGAGTCAGGTGAGCCGCTCCCAAGATCCTGAGCAGGTGCACTAACGTGTTGGAGCAATACAAAAAAAATCAAGAATAACTGATGAGCATTCAGACTTACAAATACTACTGTGATTTATAATTTTTTATATACAGTATATTATAATATTATATATGTGGTAGCGCTCAGTGCTGCAGCCTTATAATCCTGAAGTCACAGGTTCGAGCCCAGATAATAAAACAATTTCTAAATCTTTCATGTGAGTTCGCTCACTGGGGCAACTCCTGCAGAAGGGAGCAGCTGAACGTAAAACAACATTAAGAAAATTTAAATAAATCTTGACTTACTGAAAGCTCCTCTAAATTATTGTATAAATATTTAATTTAGTCCAAAAACACATAAAATGTCACCAGGATTGTGATATGAATCTGTCATTCTTTTTAATTTTATTTAAAAAAAAAAATCTGAATTGAGGTATAGGTGGCAAAAGTTGTCTTGTTTTAACCAGAGAGCTTTAGTCCTAAGCTTGTGCTAAACTAAAACAATTAAGGATGCACAATATTGGATTTTTGGCCAATATCCGATATGTTAAAATTTCTTTGGCCGATAACCGATATCGGTACCGATATTTTTTTCCCTAGACCTACTTACAGAGACTACATAACTTTCTCTGCTGTGGAATTAAAATACTGTACTACATTATTCTGCATGGTCTTTGTCAATTTGATCTGCTACCAAATGCAGATGCCAAAAGGTGGACTGTAAATGATGTAACACTATATAAATATATATATTTAAAAAAAACAGTGCCTTTTATATATCAGTGAGTTATTTTGATGGTATGGCCAATGCCCAATATTTAACTGTATCACTAATATCGGCCAATATGGATACCATGCCGATAATATTGTGCATCCCTAAAAACAACTATTAACCTAACAGGTCTAGATGCTTACACATTACAATAAAAATGGACACTAAATATTTGCAGTGTAGTAAATTACGATATATTTTGTGGAAAAAGTCACAATATGTTGAGTATATTGTGGACTCTCAGACACTTTTGGTTCTGTATTTGTGTTATTTTCCTCTGCAGTCATCCTCGTGGCTCACTTCCTGCAGAGTGTGTCTTCAGGACTGGTTCTGGGCGGGGAACTGGTCTATCATCGGGGACGAGCAGAGGAAGGGGGCATTCTGACTTTGGCCGGGCAGTACTCTCGTGAGAAATAATTTAAATTTTGAATCTCTTTGAAACTTTGCTTCAGTCAGCAGCTCTGAACCCGTTTGTGTCGCCCTGCAGGACCGAACTGGGTTGTGACCCTGAACGCCGGCAGAGGAGGTGCCCACGCCAGCTACTACCACAGAGCAAACAAACAGGTGTGGCTAAATTCATTATTTTTGTGCAGAATCTGAATGTGAGTTCATGTGCATGTGTGTTGGATAGATCCAGGTGGGAGTGGAGTTTGAAGCCAGTACCAGAACACAGGAGACCACAACCTCCTTTGGGTACCAGATGGAGCTCCCCGAGGCCAACATGGTGTTTCGAGGTGATTCGTTTATTTTTTATTTTTACATATTTTATTCTTGTGTCATTGTCAAAGAGATCTGAACAAACATCAGATGTTATTTTGTTTGTTTGTTTCTCCTGCATCCAGGGATGATAAACAGCCGGTGCATCATAGGAGGAGTGTTGGAGAAGCGTCTAACGCCGCTGCCAGCCACACTGATCATGGGGGCTTTTGTGAATCACAGAGGGGACAAGCTGCAGGTTGGCCTCGGCGTCAACGTGGGATGACCCTCCACCTCCTGGGACCAACTGTCAGGACATCCATCCAGAGACCTGCCACAGATAATGAGCTGAACTTTCAGGCTTCCTCTCCTGTACCAAAACACTTCTGGTTTGTCTGATGCATCTCAGCCTGCAGCCTAGCTCTCACAGGTGACGTCTTCCACAGGGGGAGGAGAGAACTGCACTGTGAAGACATGGACGTATGTTTGTATTCCCCTGAAACCAGTCTGAAACCAATCTGAAAGAAGTCTGAAACCAATCTCAAAGGAGCCTAAAATCAGACTGAAACCAGACTAACACCAGAGTAAAACCTGTTTGAAACCAGTCTTAAATCGGTTTGAAACCAGAATGAAAACAGTTTGAAACCAGACTAAAACCAATTCAAAACTGGACTGAATTTAGTCTGCAACCAGTCTGAAGTCAGACTGAAACCTGAATGAAACCGGTCTGAAACCAGTTTGAAACTAGACTGAAACACGTCTGTAACCAGACTGAAACCTGTTTGAAACCAGATTGATACCTGTTTGGAACCAGACTGAATCCAGTCTGAAATATGACTGAAAAGATCAGTCTGAAACCAGTTTGAAACCAATCTGAAAGAAGTCTGAAACCAATCTCAAAGGAGCCTAAAATCAGACTGAAACCAGACTAACACCAGAGTAAAACCTGTTTGAAACCAGTCTTAAATCGGTTTGAAACCAGAATGAAAACAGTTTGAAACCAGACTAACACCAATTCAAAACTGGACTGAATTTAGTCTGCAACCAGTCTGAAGTCAGACTGAAACCTGACTGAAACCGGTCTGAAACCAGTTTGAAACTAGACTGAAACACGTCTGTAACCAGACTGAAACCTGTTTGAAACCAGATTGATACCTGTTTGGAACCAGACTGAATCCAGTCTGAAATATGACTGAAAAGATCAGTCTGAAACCAGTTTGAAACCAATCTGAAAGAAGTCT
This sequence comes from Garcialebias charrua, assembly GCA_038048925.1. Classification (NCBI taxonomy): domain Eukaryota; kingdom Metazoa; phylum Chordata; class Actinopteri; order Cyprinodontiformes; family Rivulidae; genus Garcialebias; species Garcialebias charrua. The sequence goes on from JBBPBX010057555.1 coordinate 9,515, forward strand.
GAAACCAATCTCAAAGGAGCCTAAAATCAGACTGAAACCAGACTAACACCAGAGTAAAACCTGTTTGAAACCAGTCTTAAATCTGTTTGAAACCAGAATGAAAACAGTTTGAAACCAGACTAACACCAATTCAAAACTGGACTGAATTTAGTCTGCAACCAGTCTGAAGTCAGACTGAAACCTGAATGAAACCGGTCTGAAACCAGTTTGAAACTAGACTGAAACACGTCTGTAACCAGACTGAAACCTGTTTGAAACCAGATTGATACCTGTTTGGAACCAGACTGAATCCAGTCTGAAATATGACTGAAAAGATCAGTCTGAAACCAGTTTGAAACCAGACCAACACCAGTCTGAAACCAGAATAAAACCAGCCTGAATCCAGTTTGAAACCAGAGTGCACCCTCCTCAGATCAAAGACAAGATGTACTGTAAACCTAGAATAACATTTTATCCTGTGGTTAAAGAAATATATAGAGAGGTTGTATTAAATAATATAAGTTTATTTCATGTTTAGGTTTATTTCGTGTTTTAACTTGTTGCGGACTGCCAGTCACCGGCCCGGCTCCGGGAAGTGTGCTATTATTTTTATTGACATTTGCAGTTACCATGGCAGCATATTTTGCTAACAAAGATGCAAAATTTCACATAGGAAATGAATAGGAGAAAACTCTTCACAGAAACTGAGTAACGTATGGAGACATTTTGGTTCAACAAGCAAGGAAGGCACCTATTATCGCCTATTATTATTATTATTATTTACTAATAATAATAATTAACAGTATTAATGCTAATAATGATCCATTTTAATATTAATAATTATTAATATTTATAAATTATATTTATAACTACTATTAATTATTAATATCAATTTTGATTATTGATAAGCACTTTGGTTGGCCTTGTTGCTGTTTAAAGTGCTTTATAAATAAAATGGTATGGTAATTAATATTTAATAACAATTAACAATATATTAATAATTATTAATATTAATAATTTGTATTGCTTATTGATATCTATAATCAATATTTATTATTAATAATAATTTACTAAATAGGCAGTCCCCATCAAAGTTTCTCCAGGAACTTTCTTTCAGAAGTTTTGGTTGAAAATCAACCTGAACATTTTGCCCTTATTGTATTTTTTGCCACCTGTCTTCTTAATTAAATAAGTTTGAGGTCCAGAAGGATTATCTGAACATTAATATAATACAAGAAGTTACATTTTACATTTAGTTCCATGTGAAGGCAGTCCAAATGAATTAGTCTGAAAGTGACGTGAGCTACAGTAAAATTAAAGTTTAATGAGCTTTATTAAATGAGTCAGATGATAAATAACTTATATACTCATGGAGAGGTTTAGGAGTCTGTGTGTTTGACTGCTGGGATTTCCATCCTGCTGTTACCATCTGTCAGTTTAATTTGATTTAAAATCAAAAGTTGCTGTTCTGATTGTGAGGAAGCCATAAAGCACTGACCGGTATCAACTTTATGTGACATTTACAACCTCATTTAATGTCAATGTTTATTTATACATGGTTAATTTCAGCATGGATACAAGGGCAGAACAAACTGTCTGTTTTGGACTTCATTTTATTAAAAATAGTTCTTTATGAGACTATTCTGTCTGGTTTTTTTTTTTTTAAAGCACCTCAAACAAACCAGCAGGGACTTCAACCAACAACCGCAGGAGCGCAGCCCAAACCTTCAAGTTTTCTGTTTTTATTTATTTATAGTTGCACTTTGCTTTTAGAATACATAATACTTGTTTATTTATTTACAACTCTATATAATTCTGTAAAGTAGTTAAAGGTAAATACATTTTATACATTTAAATATGTTTTGCAAAGGATGAAATCAAAGCTTCATCCTGTTTGATTCAACGCCCCTTCTGCTCTCTTTAAAGGGATAGTCTGGATATTTTGAAGCTCTGCAGTAAGGTTAGATTATTATTTTACCTGCTTTAAACACCTCACTTTATAGAAATAACAGTTTAACTCTGATGGGATTAAAGTGGTAAGGACCACTCTGAGCAGGCCCAGCCAAGACCAAAGCTGCCATTTTAAAACAGCTTCAGCCTCCAGGAGTTCATGCGAACAATTAACAAATGTTTAACTGTCGTCAATTCTGCATCACAACTAACATCTGTGGTTATCTATGAGCACAAATGCCGGTCATAAATATTTTGTGCTTATAAATCAGTTTTGTAACCTTGTAAAATAAATGTGTGTATGCTTGGATAGAAATGTGTGCATGCGTGTGTGTTTGTGTTACTTTGTAAGGCTCGTTTGTCCAACTAATACTACATTGTGAGGACCAACTGCTCCTTACGGGGCTCAAAGCCCGGGCCCCATAAGAAGAAGTGCTGTTGGTGGGTTAGGGGTTAGTTTTAGGACTAATGTGTGAATTGAGGATGTGTTAGGGTAAAGGTTAGGCTATAGAAATGAATGAAAAATAAATGGAAGTCAATGCAAAGTCCCCATAAAGACAGCAAAACAAATCTCTCTGTGTGTGTGTATGAAGGTCTGTTTACAGATGCAAATCAAAAACTATGTGCAAAACTCTGCCGGTGAGTTTCAATGTACAAATACAAATTTTGACTGGATTTTTCTTCCTCTCTGCTGATTGGTCAATGTCACAAATTAACCATCCAATCAGAGAACAGATGAGTTTGGCTGTTAGGGTACACTGTACTGAGCCATAAGTTCATAGCATTCATTTAGTGGAACATATCATTGTCCAGATATATTTATGAAAATCACATTTGGTTATTGCGGAGAGTTTTTTAGTCATGTGACCCATTCACTACCCTGACGAGCAGGGCCGGCCTAAGCCTCCATGGGGCCCTAAGCGAAATTTGTTTGGGGCCCTCTATTTCTGCTAATAATGTAGATTACTGCAATAAACAGTCAAATCAGATCATTCACCCATTTAACATAAACTCATTGCAACTCTGACAGCCCTGTTTACATGATCCTATCATCCAGTGCAGGGGCGTCAAACTCATTTTTATTCTGGGCCACATCAAGATCATGAATGTCCTCAAAAGGCAGGACACGAAGATAGAACTTTATTGATCCCGCAGGAAATTGTTGTGCCAGAGTACTTTAAATACCAGAAATGTAAATTAACAATTACTTGAAACCACATAAAATGGTTCAAAAAGAAATTGAAAGCTGAATAATTAGTTATTAACTATGTAAATGTATGCAATAAACCGCAAAAGCTGAACTTACAATGTTAAATAGAATCATATTGAAATCATTACCAAAAAAATAAAATTCCACTTAGGGGGCCCCCTAGTGGCCCCGGGGCCCTAAGCAGCCGCTTAGTTCGCTTATACCTTGGGCCGGCCCTGCTGACGAGTAAAACACACGATATATGGAGTGATGAATATGTGGAGGTGAAGAAACAGGAAATGTTGACAGGCACAGGAGTACACTCATCTTTGTAGCAAACGTTTGAGCAAATGTAAGATTACAATTACTTTGTGGTTTTTCATTCAGGAGTTTCTGTGTTTTTGTTGCCTGTTTTATGTAACAAAGATTAGTGGATGAGCTCTAATAACATAATGTTGAAATCATGCTAATCCTAAAACAAGCTAAATGCTGTCAACATGAACTCAGGAAGCTTTAAGCGAACTAGTTTTACATTCATTCAACCTTTATATACAGGTTAATCCCATTGAGCCTCGGTGACTCATTTACAAAAGAGACCTGATTTTTAACAGAGTGATGACAAGAGTGGACAACAAAGACAATAGACAATCATAAAGAATGCATACAATTGGGTTTTTTTGACAACCGAAAATAAAATGGTAACTAAAAAGATAATTAAAAGGAAAAGTAGTGAAAAAACAGCTAGGATGTAAGGTGGTGTAGAAGATACCCAAATATCTCTGTGTTCATAAACCATAGAGCTGTGTAAACCATTTAATGGTTCATGTATAATTAACAGTACCAATCAGATTGAAAACGAGTCCAGTCTGTCAGATGTAGTTTTACATTCAGCACGGATTAAACAAAAAAAAAAAACAGATTTAAATTATTGACTGACAAAAAAAAAAGAAGTTTTGAACTCGGAATAAAAATCTTTTCTTGAACTGTACTCATAGTGTGCCTTTCTATCCAACCAGGACACTCTAGTATCATTATTTCTTTAAAATAAACATTTGATTCAAAGCTGACTGTAAAAAATATTCACGTGAAAGTGATGAAAATGTGAGACTGGATTAAAGGATGCTTCAGTGTGGGCTTGTTAGTTTGATCAGGATTGGACTTTATTTCTTCAAAGTGAGGCTGTTCAAAGAGCTTTTTACAACAGTTCAGATGTGAATTGTTCATAACATTTTTACAGAAAGCTCACTTCAACCCATTTCAACCAGTGCTCCCACTGCTTTCCAGCTGTCAACTCTCCTGTGATTGTGTTTTGTGTCTGCTGCAGACGATAAATATGAAAAATAAACGGATGTTAGCTGAACACAAAGTATGACGGACAGTTCACACAATGGTATCTTAAAAGAAGAGTCACCGTAAAAACAAACATGTGTGATATAAAGTCTGAGGTAATATTTTGCACAAATCTGTGCCTTTCCATTATAACAAGTTGTACTCTGATGTCACCATTCTCTAAAGGGTTGGAACAGTAAATGGTTTGTGGAGATGAGTGTTTTTCTGGTCTGGTACTGAACAAGGAATGTAAGTAAACCTTAATGATTTTAATTCAAGATTAGGCCTGTTGCAATAAACAAATCAATTAATCACATGGTAAATTAAAATTATCAACCTTGTTTTCAGTTATTGGCTTTATTGTTTCTTCGTGTCTCTCTCTTTCTACTGAAGACACTGGATGACAAAAGGATCAACTCCTGTGCTCGTCATGACCCCTCCCTTTCTCTTTTCTCTTTAAAATCTCCTTTAACTGTCCAAAATCGTGTTTTTGGATCGGTAAAAGCAGCTAAGCTGAGAAGCTAGCTACGAGCTAAGCTAACAGGCCGACCTCGGGAAAAAACCTCGGTCTTGTCAAAGCTCCAAAATTCACGGTTGAAACCTGTGCCTTCATCTAAAAAGTTGTTTTTCTCTGCCAAACGAAGCTGGGAACTTGTTTACTGTTTTTAATTAAAAGCTTTGTGTGACAAATGCTATGCTAAAGAGCTCAAAACACACTGAGCATCCGCCATTTTGAGAAGCGAAAAAAGGAAAGAGCACAACCCATGTGTCAAGAGTCCTCCCTCCCATTTTTCTTCGAGAGACACGCTGCTCACTCCCCCACTATCCATCCTTCGATTCAGTCTTATACTGCCATCCAGTGGTCAAAAAAAGTACTACATACAAAAATGTACCAATATTTCTTCTTAAATTTGACCATATTTACTAATTATTGTCAAATTTCAAATAATATTATTGTTTATTGCAATACTTTCTGAGACAATTAATCGCCCAGCAAATGTTATTGTGACAGGCCTATTCAAGATATTGAATTAGGGAGGAGTTACACTGTGGAGACCAAAGCAGAGCAGAGGGAGCTCTTTTATCCACCACCAGGTGCAATGGAGGAGCCAGGAGGTGGCCAATGGTGGCCTTGGCCCCCATAGATTCATCTTCAGCCATCCCAATCATTTGAGGAAACTATACTTAATATAAAAACTAGAAAGAATAGGTTTGTAAAATGATCAGGGTGATCAGTTTACATGTTCATATGGTGGCCATCTTGGATTTTGACATGACGACCCAATTTTCAATGGTGACGTTTCTTAGAAGCAGCTACACACGAAAATGGAAGTCAGCATGTTGTCTGTTTTTACAAATTATTATTTTGACAACATATACAAATGGATACACTGAGGATATTTCCAATTCCTGCTCTTCGTTTTGCGGCAGGGGACAAAAACTATGTGACTTTTTCAGCTGAAAAATCACTCAACCTTACTTTCATCAGTGAAGCTGTGATTTATAATATAAAATTAATATTTCAGTGGTTTTACAGTCCAAAATGAATAATTATCTCTTGTACATTTATTTACATACCAGCATATTCTGTAAACATTTTCTGTGCTGATGGTGAAATCACATCAGAGTGTTCATTCTCTCACCGGACGGTAAAGATTAAAAAAAAACTAATACGTACTGTCAGTTTCAAACTTTCTACTTGTCTTTGAAGAAGGAGAAGAAACCTTTTGTTCTCTCTCCCTTCAATTTCAAAGATTTGCTCCTTTGGAGTCCAACAGCGTTTCCCTTTTGCTCCTGGTCTTCCTTCTTCTTCT
>JBBPBX010057556.1:0-10794 GCA_038048925.1 Garcialebias charrua
GATTTAAAGCTCAGGAGAAAAGGAGTGTTTAAAACTCTCACTTCCGGAACGCTGGGAGTTGATCTGGTGGCAGAAAGAAGACACTGCCACTGCCAGTCCTGTGCACGTCGCTGCGCGTGAGTCGCGCTCAGCTGTGGCGAAATGTGAACAAGACCTCCGCCGCGCCCGCGCGCCGCGCGCGTCACATCACGCAACTCGTTAAAGCATCTCCTCAAGCAGCTGCAGAGGAGTCCACAGGTCCTCCTCCTCCTCCTCCAGACACTGAGCAGCAGCTGCAGCCGCGCGGACACAAACTTCTTTGGAGCCACAATTTTACGCACAGACTCAGAAAAAAAAAAAAAAACTGTCCTTCTTCTTCCACGCGCGCAGTTTACGGACAACTTTCCGAGGGAACATGCGAGTTTGTGTTTCTGTGGCTGTGATGTTCATCTGTGGAGTGTCTGGTGAGTCCAAACTGAGCTCCATCCTCTTTGTTGAGCATCTCACTGGTGTCAGCACCTTTAGGTGGCACGATGTCGGAACACGACCGGGGCGTTTTACCACCAGTGGGGAGGAACTGGCATTTTGTTTCAGGGAATTGATCATGTTAATGTTCTCTATATATCAAAGAGGCTCGTTTATCTGTGCAGATATTCATAACTATCATAAAAGCTTTTATAATCAGTTAAAACTCACATGAGAGCAAATAAACACATATTATTATATTATTATTATTATTATTATTATTATTATTATTATTATTATTATTAATGTTTTCTGACCATCCTTGGTGGTGATTTTGTTTTCATCATCCATCCATCATCTTTACTTATTCATTTTTGGGTCACTGGTGTCCATGTCCAGCCATCACTGTGTGAGAGGTGGGGGACACCCTGGACAGGTCTCCAGTCCATCACAGGGACACATGGAGACAAATGAGACAAACATTCACTCTCTCTCACCTATAGAGCAAGTTTAGAGTTACCAGTCAGTCTAACATGCATGTTTTTGGTCTGTGGGAGGAAACTGGAGTATCCGGATAAAAACTAACGCAGCACGGAGAGAACAAACTCCAACAAGAAAGGCACCCTACCAGGATTTGAACCGGCGACCTTCTTTCTTAGATGCAGCAGCTCTATCCAACCATGCCACCGTGCATGTCAGGATAAAATCTATACATTAATTTGAAGCCCTTCTCAGAGGCGTCTAACATTATTCAACCTTCTCCATGTGCAGATCTGCTGTCATTAGCTAAAGTTAAATTATTGTTAAATTAGTGGGAGTTTTAAAGAAGTGTTAACCCAGACCCTAAACGTGTCCTTCCAGTATTTGTGATTAACGTTCAGTCAGTGGAGCACATCTTAAAACCAGAACACACACACACACACAATCTAATCTAATTTACCTTCATTTTATTGTTTATCAAAAGTTTGTGGTTTTATTAGAGTTCAGTTTTGCTGTTAAAATGAAACAGCTGGGTTTTTATTAGTGTGTTCCTTCAAGGAGAGCAGCTGGGGTCCCTCAGTAAAATGCTTTTCTTATTCCTTATCGGCTTTTCTGAAGCTTCAGCGTGTTTGGACAAAGGCCAAGGCAGAGTGAGAGAGTCCATCCTGCAGAATCGTTTCTTTTTGGGTTTTTGTCCGGTTTTTAATTTCACGTTTCCCCCTTTGTGGTTATCACGTACTTTGTTTTAGATTCAAAGCAAAAGAGTCAAATTCTAATTCAGCTGTGATTATCTTAAAAGTCTGCTTTGAAGTTGTCTTTTCCAGATGTGTTCTGTATTTAAAAATGTGTCCAGAGTTCGTCTGAGCCGAAACGGAGAATGACTCCCTCACTGTCTCAGCTGGACTCACATTTCACACACAAGAATTCAGCACTTTCCTGCTCCGATGACAAAATGTTAAATAGATTGCTCAGAGACTTTCTCATCCACCTTTTCTGCCACTGTGCTCCCCTGAGGGAACAGGAGCACTACTTCACCAGACATCCTCCTGTGAAGCAGCTGAGTGGAGGCAGACCTTTATTCAGACAGAGAATCTGTTCCACCTCCGATGAGTCTTCCTCCAGGATTCTCCCAGAGAGAAGACTCGGAGCGGGTTCAGGTCATAAAGATGATGATGATGAATATTCTTCTACATGTAAAGGTGGGGTGCACATCACCTTTCACTGTTTTGTTCCCTCTTTACAAAGAAATTGGGTGGAATTAATACCTTCTGTCCATCCATCCATCCATTCAGCTGTGTATGTTGCGAGCATAACTTGAAAATCAAGTACAGGTAGTCCTCGACTTATGACGTAGATCCGTTCCTACACAGCGGTGTAAACCGATTTTCGATGTAAGTCGGAAAATACGTACATACTGCACCATATGCATGTACAGTACTGTATTACCAAGCACTTAGCCTATCCTAACACAGGACCCTACATAATTATCAAAAAACACATACGTTTGGAGCCATTATGAAGGAAAAAAGAGTTAATGGCCGACTGGGATGCTGGTGACGCTGTCCTTGGTCCATCCGCCGTATTCCGTTTACAACGTAAAACCGCGTTCACAGTACAGTATTCATCCGCTGCTGCACCGCATACAGTTCAATACTTTCCGCCGCTGCACCGCGTACAGTACAATATTTTCCACCGCTGCACTGCGTACAGTACAATACTTTCCACCGCTGCACTGCGTACAGTACAATACTTTCCGCCGCTGCACCGCGTACAGTACAATATTTTCCACCGCTGCACTGCGTACAGTACAATACTTTCCGCCACTGCACCGTGTACAGTACAATTTTTTCAGCCGCCGCGCCACTGCTTTACGACATTTATGACGTAAAACCGGTCCATCCGCCGTATTCCGCATACGACATAAAACCGCTTTCACAGTACATTGCAGTATTCCTCCACCGCTGCACCGCGTGCAGTACAATACTGTATTCTTCCGCCGCTGGGTCATGACGTTTATGACGTAAAACTGTGTAACTCGAAATAAGGCTTTTCATAGGAAATAGGAGATGCGTCGTAACCACGAAATGTCATAACTCGAGTCCGTCGTAACCCGAGAACTACCTGTAACGACTTTAATTTTAGCGTGAAGCTACATCTAGAAAATATTCATGTCAAAAACTGTGTTGCCACATCAAAATCCAAGGTGACCACTTGCGTGTACTTGTGTAAACCTACCAGCCCCAATATTTTTGGAAACTATGCTTTCTAGTTTTTATATTGGCTTAAAAGTACAGCTCCCTCAACTTGAGGGTGGCTGAAGATTATACTGGGTATAAAGGTAGAACTTGACCCTAAACTGTTCATTTTAGGCTTTTACCCTAATAGACATCATATGTCCAGGAAAATAATTAACGCTATGGATTTGTGCTTACTGCTTGCAAAGAGAGTCATAGCACTGACATGGAAGAATACCAGCAAGCCACGGTTCAGTGACTGGATTAATGAGCTGTCCACAACCTTACCAATGGAAAAAATTACTTACATTATAAAGGGGAAACAATCACTGTTTCAAAACATCTGGGGTCCCTTTATGAAATATATAGGGAGTGTGGATTCAAAGGTTGGGGAAGGAGAGGTGTAGTCGCTGGTGAACCTCTGCAGCCACATATCATATTTTAAAACAATCATAAAATAATAAAAACAACCTATCATCTTTGTATACTAGATTACCTTATTTGTGCGAACTGCATATTTGAATTTATAATTATATTTTTGAAATTACGCACAATATTTAAATTTATTGGGCCGACCCTTGTAAAAATAGAGAAACCTTTGTTGTTCTAAGTGTTGTTGGGGATTTCCTTTGTTTTTGGGTTTGGGGTGGGGTATATGCATGTGTACATAGTTTGTATCCTTCTGGTTTGTTATACAACTTGTGTCTTTTTTTCACTAAGTGTTGCTCCAATGTATCTCACAAATACCTGACTTGTGAAGGAAGTTAAGCTTAATGCTGGACAATAATTTATCTATTTTTGACATTTCCTTTGATGTAAGAGCACACTTATCTTTGTATATAACTGGAAGTGTGTTTTTATTTCTTTTTCTTTTTTACTTTTGAAAACTCAATAAAAATAATGTTGGGAAAAAAAAACTGTGTTGCCACATCGAAATCCAAGGTGACCACTTGCGTGTACTTGTGTAAACCAACCAGCCCCAATATTTTTGGAAACTATGCTTTCTAGTTTTTATATTGGCTTAAAAGTACAGCTCCCTCAACTTGAGGGTGGCTGAAGATTAATCTATGGTGGCCAAGTCCACCATTGGCCACCCCCTGGCTCCACCATTGCACCTGGAGGTTAAATTGCGTCCACTGCTCTGCGTCGAACAAGCAAAAGAAAAAGGAAATCTTCCTCTGTTCTCCACGGTGTAACTCCTATACCCACTTGAACATCTTGCACCCAAAACATTTAGGTTTGTCTTCGCTCAATTCCAGTCCAGAAAAACACTCATTATGAGAATTATATTCACTAAGCATGCACCAATTAATCAGCCCAAAATTCCCTTAATTTAGGAAAAATCGGAAATCGGCGGATGCACGAGAAACCGATTTTTCCGTGTTTTTTTTTGTTTGTTTGTCTGAACTTCATTTATATTTCAGAGCACTACCTCATGGTTAGTTGAAACATGTTTGTATTGTTCCTAGGATTTTGTTCAAGGGTTTGTTTTTCAATAAAATAATACTGGAAAACTGAAGGTGCATTGTGACCTTAAAGCACCTGACAGTGTCGCTTGTAAAACAAGATCGGACTCGGCAGGTCAGACTTTTTAGAAATCGCTGATCGCTGATCGGCCAGAAAACTGCAATCGGTGCATCCCTGATATTCACTACAGTATTTAAATCCCTCAGCCACCCGGGACATCGATGAACCGCTTGTTCAGAATCAGATCTTGTATGGAAAGTAATGTTGTGTGATCTCATGTGAGACCACGAGATAAGCTGTTGGGAACCGCCGCTATACCAGGGGTCACCAACACGGTGCCCCCAAGAACCATTTGAGGTGCCAGCGGACCTGTTCTAAAAATAGCACAACTCACTACTAAGCTGCATTTAAAGTTGTATTTGATTCAGTTGTTACTGTTTTTTTGTATTTATATATATTTTAAGATGTCTATCTTAAAAATATGTTCTTAAAAATATGTTTATTATACATTTTTTGTGAGAAATCATTAACCTGATGCATCTTCATATGATTATCATGATTCATTAAAAATGTATAATTAAGAGGCATTATTTCCGAAGAGTTTATCAAACTGGTGCTCTTTGTATGACTCTGTACCCACGAAGTAGCTCTCAGTTTCAAAAAGGTTGGCGACCCCTGCACTAGACTTTACTATCACAATACAATACCTGTAAAACTGATGGTAATACACCGGCAGTCATTTTGTCTAGTTTAAGGTCTGTTGGATGTGGCCACCATCTTGAATTGAGTTGACTCCAAAAGTTTTACATGTCTAGACATCAACGGATTATTTCCTGAATATTTCATACAAAATGTTGCAAATATAGTTGATTCCATTACACAATTTAAAATAAAGATCCTTCACAATCTGGCTGTGCTCAGAATATGTATTGGTGATCAGTCTCATCTACTACCACAACAAGTTTGAGCTCAATGTATGTAAAATTTACTTAAATGTAGCAGGTTTGAGAGTTTTTGTGTCAGTTTGCTGTGGTGACCGTCTCAAAACGATTTCTTTCCAAAATATAACCAGTTGTAGATGTGCATCCATTGAATTCTTTCTGCAAGTTTCATTAACACTTAACCACTGGTTCATGAGATATTTTACTAACAGACGAGAACACAAATCCCCACACACAGACAGAGGCACAAGCATCATGGCCCATCGCCTCATGGCTACACATGCAAATGCAGTTTGTCAACTTTGTGTCAATGCTTGTCACTTAAACTGCATGTAGGTCATTAAACAAAATAAAGTATATAAAGTTTAATCTGAAGTGTGACCTCCTGATAAAACTGACAGAAAAGCAGAGCTGAGAAGAAACGTTGCTAATCTAAATCAATCTGTCACTTTGGCTCCACAGGCGTCCTGGTGGAATTATCTGCCGAGCTGCTGGTGTTCAGAGACTGTCGGGTCCAAAACTCACCAGCATCATGAGTAGATCAGAAGAGGAAGACGTTTCTGTCGTCAACCTGCTCCTCGACTGTCTCTTCTGAACGAGTCAAATGTCACTTCTGAACGAATCGATTGTCTTTTCTGAACGAGTCAAATGTCTCTTCTGAACGAATCGACTGTCTCTTATGAACGAGTCGAATGTCTCTTCTGAACGAATCGACTGTCTCTTCTGAATGAATCGACTGTCTATTATGAACGAGTCAAATGTCTCTTATGAACGAGTCAAATGTCTCTTATGAACAAGTCAAATGTCTCTTCTGAACGAATCGACTGTCTCTTATGAACGAGTCAAATGTCTCTTCTGAACGAGTCTAATGTCTCTTCTGAACAAGTCGACTGTCTCTTCTGAACGAGTCGACTGTCTCTTATGAACGAGTCGAATGTCTCTTCTGAACGAGTTGACTGTCTCTTCTGAACGAGTCGACTGTCTCTTATGAACGAGTCGAATGTCTCTTCTGAACGAGTTGACTGTCTCTTCTGAACGAGTCGACTGTCTCTTCTGAACGAGTCGAATGTCTCTTCTGAACGAGTCGACTGTCTCTTCTGAACGAGTCGACTGTCTCTTCTGAACGAGTCAAATGTCTCTTCTGAACGAGTCGATTGTCTCTTCTGAACGAGTCGACTGTCTCTTCTGAACGAGTCGAATGTCTCTTCTGAACGAGTCGACTGTCTCTTCTGAACGAGTCGACTGTCTCTTCTGAACGAGTCGACTGTCTCTTCTGAACGAGTCGATTGTCTCTTCTGAACGAGTCGACTGTCTCTTCTGAACGAGTCGAATGTCTCTTCTGAACGAGTCGACTGTCTCTTCTGAACGAGTCGACTGTCTCTTCTGAACGAGTCGACTGTCTCTTCTGAACGAGTCGAATGTCTCTTCTGAACGAGTCGAATGTCTCTTCTGAACGAATCGACTGTCTCTTCTGAATGAATCGACTGTCTATTATGAACGAGTCAAATGTCTCTTATGAACGAGTCAAATGTCTCTTATGAACAAGTCAAATGTCTCTTCTGAACGAATCGACTGTCTCTTATGAACGAGTCAAATGTCTCTTATGAACGAGTCGAATGTCTCTTCTGAACGAGTTGACTGTCTCTTCTGAACGAGTCGACTGTCTCTTATGAACGAGTCGAATGTCTCTTCTGAACGAGTTGACTGTCTCTTATGAACGAGTCGAATGTCTCTTCTGAACGAGTTGACTGTCTCTTCTGAACGAATCGACTGTCTCTTATGAACGAGTCAAATGTCTCTTATGAACGAGTCGAATGTCTCTTCTGAACGAGTTGACTGTCTCTTCTGAACGAGTCGACTGTCTCTTATGAACGAGTCGAATGTCTCTTCTGAACGAGTCGACTGTCTCTTATGAACGAGTCGAATGTCTCTTCTGAACGAGTTGACTGTCTCTTCTGAACGAATCGACTGTCTCTTATGAACGAGTCAAATGTCTCTTCTGAACGAGTCGACTGTCTCTTCTGAACGAGTCGAATGTCTCTTCTGAACGAGTCGAATGTCTCTTCTGAACGAGTCGATTGTCTCTTCTGAACGAGTCGACTGTCTCTTCTGAACGAGTCGAATGTCTCTTCTGAACGAGTCGACTGTCTCTTCTGAACGAGTCGACTGTCTCTTCTGAACGAGTCGACTGTCTCTTCTGAACGAGTCGAATGTCTCTTCTGAACGAGTCGACTGTCTCTTCTGAACGAGTCGACTGTCTCTTCTGAACGAGTCGACTGTCTCTTCTGAACGAGTCGAATGTCTCTTCTGAACGAGTCGAATGTCTCTTCTGAACGAGTCGATTGTCTCTTCTGAACGAGTCGACTGTCTCTTCTGAACGAGTCGAATGTCTCTTCTGAACGAGTCGACTGTCTCTTCTGAACGAGTCGAATGTCTCTTCTGAACGAGTCGATTGTCTCTTCTGAACGAGTCGACTGTCTCTTCTGAACGAGTCGAATGTCTCTTCTGAACGAGTCGACTGTCTCTTCTGAACGAGTCGAATGTCTCTTCTGAACGAGTCGACTGTCTCTTCTGAACGAGTCGAATGTCTCTTCTGAACGAGTCGACTGTCTCTTCTGAACGAGTCAAATGTCTCTTCTGAACGAGTCGATTGTCTCTTCTGAACGAGTCGAATATCTCTTCTGAACGAGTCGACTGTCTCTTCTGAACGAGTCGACTGTCTCTTCTGAACGAGTCAAATGTCTCTTCTGAACGAGTCGATTGTCTCTTCTGAACGAGTCGATTGTCTCTTCTGAACGAGTCGACTGTCTCTTCTGAACGAGTCGATTGTCTCTTCTGAACGAGTCAAATGTCTCTTCTGAACGAGTCGATTGTCTCTTCTGAACGAGTCGACTGTCTCTTCTGAACGAGTCGAATGTCTCTTCTGAACGAGTCGATTGTCTCTTCTGAACGAGTCGACTGTCTCTTCTGAACGAGTCGAATGTCTCTTCTGAACGAGTCGATTGTCTCTTCTGAACGAGTCGACTGTCTCTTCTGAACGAGTCGACTGTCTCTTCTGAACAATGATGAATTTGATTAATTTAATTTATAACGCATTTTTCATTAACAAAAATCTCAAAGTGCTACAAAGTGCAACTAAAATCAAAGATCAAATAAAAACAAGTGATAAAATCAAGTAAAATCAATGATAAAACAACAAAAATAAATAATTAAAATAATTAAAAATAATGATAATATCAACTAAGATCTAAGATAAAATCATGCGGAGGCAGAGTATGCTCGCTTAAAAAGAAAATACTTTAAGCCTTGTTTAAAGTCAACCAGTGACTGTGGAGCTCTCAGGTAGTCAGGGATGGAGTTCCATAGGCGGGGGCAGCCACACAGAATGCCCGGTCTCCCATGGTCCTTAATTTGGTTTGTGGAATGTGAAGGAGATTACCGTATTCTCCGGCATATAAGTCGCACCTTTTTGCCTACATTTCTAAGCCCTGCGACTTATAGGCCGGTGCGACTTATACGTCGATTTTTCCAATATTTTGGTCATAATTTGACTTTGGTCAAAAACTCCAAAAATGGTGCAGTACCAGTTTCGGCCGCTATGGGCGCTAAGAAACCCTTTACAGTACCTACACTGTTGACATCTGCCTGGTCCAAAAATGGTGCAGTGACACAGAAGATGAAGACTTCAATGGTTTTGAATAAATAAATAAAAACCATAAAATAAATACAGTATCTGTTTCTGTCATCATTTTAAACTGAGACACGTTTTTTACTGTAATGTCAGCTAATAAAAATATATTTTATGTGTTTATCTTTAAAGATAAATGATGAAAGACACAAAATATACAAAAATTATGTTCATTTATTAATGAAAAGTTCAACTAAGACACATCAAACAAAATACTGTAGTTTTTATGTGATAATCTTGTCAAAAGTCCTTCCAAACAATTTGGCAGCCAGTCCAAAATAATGTTCATTTATTAATGAAAAGTTCAACTAAGACACATCAAACAAAATACTGTAGTTTTTAAGTGATAATCTTGTCAAAAGTCCTTCCAAACAATTTGGCAGCCAGTCCAAAATAATGTTAATTTATTAATGAAAAGTTCAACTAAGACACATCAAACAAAATACTGTAGTTTTTATGTGATAATCTTGTCAAAAGTCCTTCCAAACAATTTGGCAGCCAGTCCAAAATAATGTTCATTTATTAATGAAAAGTTCAACTAAGACACATCAAACAAAATACTGTAGTTTTTATGTGATAATCTTGTCAAAAGTCCTTCCAAACAATTTGGCAGCCAGTCCAAAATAATGTTCATTTATTAATGAAAAGTTCAACTAAGACACATCAAACAAAATACTGTAGTTTTTAAGTGATAATCTTGTCAAAAGTCCTTCCAAACAATTTGGCAGCCAGTCCAAAATAATGTTCATTTATTAATGAAAAGTTCAACTAAGACACATCAAACAAAATACTGTAGTTTTTAAGTGATAATCTTGTCAAAAGTCCTTCCAAACAATTTGGCAGCCAGTCCAAAATAATGTTCATTTATTAATGAAAAGTTCAACTAAGACACATCAAACAAAATACTGTAGTTTTTATGTGATAATCTTGTCAAAAGTCCTTCCAAACAATTTGGCAGCCAGTCCATTTTGGGCAAAACACCAGTTCACGTGAGGTGCGACCTATAGGCCGGTGCGACTTATAGGCCGATGCGACTTATACGTTGATTTTTCCATTTAATTGGGCATAATTAGGTTGGTGCGACTTATACTCCGGTGCGACTTATACGCCGACGAATACGCTACTGTTCTGTGATCGTAGAGACCGGGTGGATGAATATGGAACAAGAATGTCCTTTAGATAATCAGGTGAAGTTCCGTGTAAGCATTGGTGTGTAATGAGAGCAGTTTTGTACTGAATTCTGTAGGTGACAGGAAGCCAATGGAGGTTATGGAGAATGGGTGTAATATGTTCAAATTTACGAGCTCTCAATAAAATCCTTGCTGCACTGTTTTGAATATATTGAAGCTTCTGAAGGTTTTTGCCAGGGATTCCAATAAACAGGGAGTTGCAGTAGTCGAGCCTGGAGGAGACAAAGGCATGGACGAGTTTCTCAGCATCAGAAAAAGTTAGAGATGGGCGAAGTTTGGAGATGTTTCGAAGATGGAAGAAGCAGGTTTTAAACAGATGCTTAATGTGATTTTCAAATGTAAGATGAGAG
>JBBPBX010057557.1:0-22390 GCA_038048925.1 Garcialebias charrua
CAACGCTTGGTCTTCAACCTTCATCCAAGGGTCGCCTCCTCTGCGTCAATCGAGGGATCCCCTCTACATGCTGATTATGAAAACAATTGTTGCTGATCAATCAACAAAACTAATCGTTGTGGAATTACTGCTGTGGAATTACCGCTGTGGATTATAAGACTTTGCTTTCCAAGGGATCACAGACTTTGTTTTCCAAGAGTTAACAGACTCAGTTTTCCGAGGGATTAAAAGCTTTTCGCAATGGGATTACCTCCGAACAGTTTGAAATTTCCAAAAACTTTATGGGATTATAATTTTTGATTTTTCTTCCACTTGCTGGATTACTTCAAGATCAAAGACAGTTCAAGGTTTCCTTTCGTGTTGGACCCCATCCCCAAGGACTGGCGATGGCTTCCAAAAGGGGGGAGATGTAATGGACCTACCCAGGGTCAAATTAAGGTTTTTGAACTGTCCAGTGATGACCTTTACTGACCACTCAGTAAAGCAAGACATTTACTACAAAATCATTCATTTAGCTATAATCTGATAAATATAGTCACCAAAAGAGACTATTTCTATCTTTGATTTTATTCTAATGTGATCAAAAGAATAACTTTTGTCATTTTCATGATGTGTGCTTTTAAGCTGTGTTATTCTGTGAGAGTTAAACTGTGTTCACTGCTATGTTAAAGGTGAAATTGCGGGTCACAGAGACCCGACTGTTTTGTTTAGAAATAAGAAGACAGTTTAATCCGTTGTTTTTCATGAACAAGGCTCCAGCTGCTCTGTCTTTTCCTAAACAATTTCCCTCTGCTGCTGTAACCTTGGGTTCTGATAAGACAAGTGAACTCCTCTCTTTGTGCCTGCTCTTTAAGTTCTAAACTGTGCGAGAACGCGCCAGAGAGTTGCTGGGAACTTCCAAAGAGATGTGAACTTTCCCAAGAGCTGGACACGTGTGGTCAAGAGCTAACGACCGGCGTCTTCAGCTAAGGACTGATAACAGGCTGTTATGAGTCTACTTCGAACAAGCCGAGCTCAAAAACTTTGTTTATTCCCTCCTGGAATAAGTTTATCTTGAAGTCGGCCAGAAGCTGCCACATGTTTCTGACGGCTGACGCGGATCCGAGGAGACGTTGGAAGTAAACGACCAGTTCAGACGTACGAGGGCCGGAAGGACTCTGTGCACCTGGGAGGCTGGTAATATCTTTATCAGACGCATCGTCAAAAGGTAAAGCTGTTTACAAACGTACCTGGGATTTAGCCGAAGTCGGATGGAAAGTGTCATCTCTGGTTACACTCGAGATAAATAACTTAATCTCTCCAACCTCTTATTCCTCCTTTTCCCTTTCCCTCTCAATCTTAAGCTGGAAACTATTTTAAGCTGAAGAGCCCCTCAGACTAAATATGTGTAACATCTAAGTATTTATGTCTGTTGTGTTAAATTTAAGTGTGCTGACGTATTTGAATTGAAAGAAAGTGAAATCATGTCAATCAAGTGTAATGGTGTTAATTTAGTTGATTTATTTTAAATAAATGATAGTGTCTCTTTGACATATCAAACTAAGTTAACGTGTCCATTGTCACTTAATGGCTCTGTTTATTTATCCATCATAAAGATCACAGAAATATTGAATAAACTGAAAAAGAAGAGAATCCGTGAAATTACTATTCAATCTGAATAAGTAAATTAAGGTAAAAAGGAGGTCAGTATTAAACTGACCCCCTTTAACCCCTTACAGGGTTGTCTTGCTAATTGCCTCTCATTCCACCTGTTGTGTTACATTTGCACAGCAGCAGTTAAAATTGATTCACAATAAGTGTTACTACCTAAGTTGTGACATTGATTCCACAAAGGTGTGACTGATTTGGAGTTATATTGTTTTGTTTAGGTGTTCCCTTTATTTTGCGCTGAAAAAGGCAAATAAAAAAACAGAGCTGCCTTTGACAAGACGTCGAGCATCGTATTTCAAGTGACCATTCTGTGAAACATTGCTCATCATACGTACCTTTATTAAGGTAATATCAGTAAACAAACACATTGATGCTAAAACTATATTTACATATCACATTTAAAAGGCATGATTTATATTAAAAGTTCTCCATGAATTCCAAGAGATTAGAATAATTATTACTTTTAATATTTAAAAACAAGACACTCTCAGAATTTGATAAATATGTCCAGAACACTTGGCAGGTGAATATTTTACTGTTGTAAACGCGTCACGTTGCAGTTTTTTTCTCTAAAGCGTCAAGTGCTTGTCTACGGTGGGTCTGATTGAAGCATGGGCTGACGTGAAACGATCCAGCAGGTGAGTTTCAGCAGAAAACCGTCAAACGAGTCTTTTCCACGCCACGCTGCGCCGTGATCTCAAATGTAGAAGGAGTGCTCAACAGCGCCGGCGTTCTCGCTCAGCTGTTTGTTTATGGAGTCCACCAGCGAGCCCAGAGAAAGGTCCAGCTCCAGGCTCGACGCAGGACTCGGAGACCCCGGCGGGATCTCCAGGAAAACATCCAGCTCTGACAGCTCCGAGTCAACCAGCTGCTCGCCTTCGCTCAGGCTCAGTCCGTACGCGCCTTCCGTCTCGCCTGGTTCCTTAGCAACAGTTTCCAGGGCAACCTTCACGGCGGGTGTGCCCTGCACCGGCGCATCAGAGGCTTTCAGTGAGGCCAGTTTCTGGATCTCTAGCATCAGCTCCTCGTTTTGTTCCTTCCACTGACGGAACCTGGACGCCGTCAGATTTGGGTCGTCCACGATCTTGTTGACCAGCTGAAGCTCCGCCTCCTTGGACTGCGAAAGCAAAGAAACGTCAGTGTCCACACAGCTGAGATGAAACAACACTGTAAACAGATAAAATAGATCCAGATTACCGTATTTTCCGGAATATAGGTCACGGCTTTTTATCATTTTTGCATGCCCTGCGACCTATATTCAGTAGGCATGTAACGGTTCAAGTGGGTATACCGAACCGTTTCGGTTTGGCACGTTCGGTTCGGTCCACTTGCGTACCGTTTCGGTTATTTTTTCACTCATTGAACGTTAATATATGCGCCGCGGAACAAAATTTCCTGGGCGCGTTTCAGCACGGAGCTATTATCGCGAAGCACGCGCAGCTCGCGCAGCCTTTAGCCGTTAGCTTCTCACTGCGGTCTCCTGTTTGGGGAACGTTTCTTGTTAAAAGACGAGCGGCGCGCACATTCAAAGCTGTGTGTGTGGACTGTTGTTTCATGAAGAGACTGGCTCTGCAGCAGACAGCACGTCTCACGTGAACGCGCTTGAAACTACGTCATCGGAATGTGAACGAGCAGCTTGCAACAGCGCTAACAACAGCTGCATTTAAACTACTTTTATCAGGTAAATCATATCAGTCCAGAGCAATAACACAAACTGTGAGTTTTTAAATATCTGAATCTCTGTCTGAATGTTGTTATTATGCGCAGGCTTTAAAGTTATTGATCCTCGCTACGAACACCCATCACTCAAAAAGTGCAGAACTTTATGAAAAAACTAAAACTGATAACAAGCCCTGGAGCAAAGCCCTGCCCTAATGATGAGTGAGAGATTCAACCGTTCAAGAAGAGGTATTGTTCTTTTATTATATTATCTGTGGAATGTTCTGGAGAGTGATGTTAAAAATGCAAAATCAATGTATACATTTAAGAAAAAGGTCAAAAAGGACTTGCTCAAAAACTATATATGATGTAGCTTAGTGTGTTTGTGTATTACAGTTAGAAAAATTAAGTAGTTATTCATTTTGTGATGTAGTTTGTGTATTACAGTTAGAAAAATTAAGTAGAGTTATTCATTTTGTGATGTAGTTTGTGTATTACAGTTAGAAAAATTAAGTAGTTATTCATTTTGTGATGTAGTTTGAAGGTTATCATTGTTTGAACAAACTGTGAAATAAGGGGCAGATATAATAAGATTTCATCTTCTTTCTGCTCCTTTCATTTTATCCTACTTGTATTCTTGTATCTGATGAAACTGTTTTGTATTGTTCTTTTAAAATGAATGAATAAACATCAAATCAAAATTATCTAAATAATCTTTTTTATTCAAAATCATAATCTTATTAACTTTTTTTTTTAATTGTGTTTTATTTCCAGTCTGGGACAGACATCCACCAGAGATCACCTGCAGCTAAGAAGTGTGTGATGACTGAACTGAACTCTGCTGTTCCAACACCTGTCCCACCAAGAAGAGGTTGTGAGTACAGTAATGAGGACAAATACAACCACACTGATGCTACTGGACAAAAACTTGATTAGTTAGATTGTAAACAGTCTGTTGCTGCTTATTGTTCTGACTGTTATTGTATTTATTAAGATTTTTATTATTGTTAAAATAGTTTTATTGTAGAGTGCTGTTTATTTAAAATATCATCCAAATGGGTCACTTTTATTTATTACTACAATACTGTACAGTACAAACGTATTTTTGGCATATTTTCAAAATAAACATTTTGTAAGTCTTTATTTTGTCCTTTTTTTTTGTACCGAAAATAAACCGAACCGAGCCCTTCTTGTAGTTGACCCGAACCGAAATGTGATTTTAGCGTACCGTTACACCCCTAATATTCAGGTGCAACCTATTTATGGCTTTTTATAAAATAAGCTGATTTGTAATCATTTATTAACAAAAAATAAACTGAGACACACTCTTACAATAATGTCAGCTAACAAATATATATTTTTAGGTGTTTATCCTGCTAAAATTATTCATTTATTAAAGAAAAGTTCAGCTCAGACACATATTTGCTATAATTTTTATCAAACAAATAATTGTTTTTAAGTGTTAATCTTCTTAAAAGCCTTGCTGTGCGCTCCTGTGGAAGAGACATTTGCAGCAGAGCTAAACACGGTCCACATTTTGACGTAGGTGCGACCTATATATGGATTTTTCCAATTCTTTGGCAATAATTGGACAATGCGACCTATATTCCAGAAAATACGGTACCTGAAAACATGTTCCTAAACGCAGCTTGTGTTGACTAATCCCCCCCCCCCCCAATGATTAGCGACTGAATCAGCTAAATTTAGCCCACCTGAGTCATTATTTAACCCCGTGCTTACGTGGAAAGGTGACCCGAGCCAAACGAAGCAGGTCAGGCCCTCCCCGCTCACCTTCAGAGTGCTCTGCAGGGCTCGCAGCGTCAGCGCCTTCTCGTTGATTACAGGATTCTTGTTGCGTCGGATGAAGGATTTCCTGAAGTGATCTTGAGTGAGCGGCTGCTCGCGGCCCATCAGGGACACGCCCCCTTCCTTCAGGTTGTTCAGCATCATCCCCATCTCGTCAACTGGGGCGGCTTCTTGAGGGAACGGACACAAAATGTTGTGCACGGTTTTAATAAAGAGCAAACGTTTACTTGTGTCTGTATTTTTGATGTTTCTTGTTTGTTTCTGCCACGCCCACTTACACCTGCTCCCTGTTATCATTGAACCACCTGCCTCACATTAAACCATCAGCCCCAGTCAGTTTCAGCTCAGTCTGCACCTCCTGGTGTGGTTCTTCACAGTTTCTTTTGTTTCTCTCGTATGTTTGGTGCCGTTACAGCCTTTTGTTTCCTGAAGTTTCTTTAATCATTACATCTGAACTCAAGTTCCTCGTGTTCCTGGTCCGACTCCCACAAACCGTGACACCAACAGATCAAACTGTGTTTGGACTCATTAACAAGCTGTCCAGCAAATTAAAATTAAACGCCTGTCAGTCCCTGAAGGATGTGGATCACTCTTCCATGCCAGCCAGTGTTTCCGACTGAGATCAGACCTGTTGCTCCAACTTCTAAAATAATGTGACATGACATTGTGGGATGTCCAGCTCACTGCAACATTTAGCTCAGCTTCTTTAAAAGGGACTAAGTTGTGCTGCTTAGTGCCAGTTAGTGTTGACAGCCATCTTGGTATGATGTCATACGTTAATCAGATTAGATGCGTGATAGATAATTACTTTTTCAAAGTTTCATTAAAATCTGTTCAGCAGTGGTGGCCGACTTGGGACCAGAAAGTTACAGGTTCAACTCCCCAACATGTCAGCAGCACGGTGGCACAACTGGTAGAGCTGCTGCCTCTCAGCGAGAAGGTTGCCGGTTCAAATCCCGGTCCGGGGCCTTTCTGGGTGGAGTTTGCATGTTCTCCCCGTGCATGCGTGGGTTTCCTCCGGGTACTCCGGTTTCCTCCCACAGACCAAAAAACATGCTTGTTAGGCTGATTGGTGACTCTAAATTGACCCTAGGTGTGAGTGTGAGAGTGGATGGTTGTTTGGTGTGAGTGAGACAGGTCCCTCTTGTAAATGAGTCCCCGTGACTCAACGAGGCTAGCCTGTATAAATAAAGGTTGAATGAATGAATTGAATGAATGTCCACATGTTGTGGTGTCCTTGAACAAGACACCTAATCCCCAACTGCTCTGTGAGTGTTTTGGTTTAAATGCAGAGAACTAATAAAACGGTAGTCCCTCGCTACTTCACGGTTTGACTTTCGCAGACTCGCTCTATCGTGGTTTGTGAACCTACATTCTTGATATTGAAAAAGAAGCTTTTTCACTGGGGCAGTACTGGATACAGTACTGTACAGTAAAAAGTTAACGAAAAATAAAATATTTTGGACAGGTGCCGCCATTTTGTAGTTTTCTCTCAGTAAGCCTCCATGGTATTCCCGCTCATAATGACCACATTTCCCAGAAAGCAACAGGGCCTCGTCCAAAAAACCCGTTTCTTTCGGCTGAAAAAAACAGAGGTGCAGTAAAGTTTTCATCTGATCATGCCCTCGGAGCAGAACCAGACTTCCAGAACCATCAGTGAATCTTGAGAGCTGGTAGCCCGCCCACGTGGACCTCTGAGCAAACACGTGTGGCAG
Organism: Garcialebias charrua; assembly: GCA_038048925.1. Lineage (NCBI taxonomy): Eukaryota > Metazoa > Chordata > Actinopteri > Cyprinodontiformes > Rivulidae > Garcialebias > Garcialebias charrua. The sequence goes on from JBBPBX010057557.1 coordinate 6,831, forward strand.
AAGGTCTGACGCTCCGTCGGGAGCCCTTATGGACTTTTTTCATCTCTTTCAACCGTCTGGTCATGGGACGCGCGTGGCCGATGATCCAGTTGTCCATATGAAGCTTACGGGACTTATTTCACATCTTTCAACCGGCCGATGAGGACCTCTGAGCCGGGACACGCTGGTAAGTAAAACGTTGCAGCTACATATAAGTACAGTACAGTCTGTTGTTAACATGACGTAGGTTTTAGAGTTTAGAACATTGCAAGAGTGTGGGAAGGGTTTAAAATACCTTAATATATACCTGTATATAAATAATAAAATAAACTATTACTACAGTAAATACTAAAATAAACTACTAGTGCTACTGCTACTACTTGTGTACATAATTTCATTCCATCTCATGTACCCCATGAAATTGTAATGACAACGTTTACTTGAACTTGGACTACTACTTTGCTATTTTGTACTTATCGCGAGGGGCGTGGTCCCCGACTCCAGCGATAAACGAGGGACTACTGTCCATAGCACTTTCATGAGATATTTTGCTAACAGACACAGGTGCCTTCATTAGGTAACGCCACAGTTTTGACAACAGATCCTCTGCCATCAGAGCACGTCAGGGATCAGTCTCAGCTCCTAGATCTAACTTTAGAGTTGTAGCCATTCTTGTGTTGTAAGAGTCTGATTAGCTGTGGCAGCCATCTTGAACTGGGTTGACTCCAGAAGTTAATCGGTTGTAGTTGTCAACCCCGATTACTTTCTAAGTTTCACTAAGAAACATTCACTAGGCAGACACATTTGCAGACACTAGACTAAACATTACTGCTCTGCCTTCGCCTTCAAGCATTACAAGCAACAAAGTGAGACAAGAGTTGTTGGATGTAAATTTACCTGTTCCTTTGCTGCCCTCTGTTGAAGACATCTGTAATGGAGGTTTGTTAGGTTTCCCTTTGGGTCGAGGCAGCGTGTTGTACTGCACCTTGTGAGACAACCAGTGAAAAGCATCACCTCAACGTGAGTCTGACGGCACCTCACAGTGTGTTTCGTTTTGTCTCGTCGCTGCACTGACCTGTTTTTTCCTGCGCGGTGAAGGAGACGACTCGCCCTCCGACTCCGTTTCACTGTAGCATTCTGTTAAAACATTACAGGAGTTGAGACGAGGACATCACCTGAAACGTGCGCTCACATCATTCCCCACTACTTTTAACTCCCTGCTAGGTAACCATGGAAACAGCTTCCATCCTCTGGCCACATGCAGCTCCTCATCATTCATAAATATGAGAGCAAAAAGGATGAATGAGAACAGTTCCCCCCATACTGGTGTTGGCACTTCAACCTCTGCTAAATAAAATAAAATAAAATAAAAACAGAAAAAAATAACAGTTTCCTCACCTTCTTCACTATCTGGACCTTTTTGTAACTTCTTGTGTTTCTGAGTGGCTGAAATCAGGCAGTTAATCCACCTGAAGGAAAAAACAAAACAGTTACATCAAAATTTGGAGATAAAATGTATAAATATAAGATATAGGGTTCTAATACTACAACTTTAGGTTTTAAAAGAGTTCCCACAGAAAAAAGTAATAACCTGGGAAAGTAAACAGCAGGGGGCAGAACACACCAACACCCATAACTACAACTCATTTATATCAAATCAAAAGAAATGAACGAACAGCAGCATTTTATGAAGCGGATGCATCAAACATATTCCCGGTTGTCATTTAGAAGCTCTAATTTTGCACAATGCTGAAGAGTAAAATGCAGTTCATAGTGTTTTTGCACATGTGTGCATGTATCTGTCTGTTAGCAAAATATCTCAGGAACCACTGAACAGATTTTAATGAAACTCCCCTCAAGTTTTTAATAAAGGCACAGCTATAACTGATTAACTTTTAGAGCCAGCCTAATTCAAGATGGCGGCCACAGCACATCAAACTTAGCAATGATATACAGTAGCTATAACTTAGCCAATCTTTGAGATATAGTGTTAAAGTTTGGAGTGATAGTAGCTGGGAGTCATCCTCTTTACCTCCTCTGACCGTTAACATATAAAACAACATATTTATTAAAAACTTTTAATTTGACAATATTAGCGTAAAATTTGGTTGTCTTTTAGCAAAATATCTCTCAAACCAGTGAATGTGTTTCAGGAAAACTTTCAGAAAGTAAACACTGGATGTACTTCTACGAATGATTAATATTTAGGGACAAACCAAAACATGATGACTGCCACAGACAGTTGGTCTTACAGAACACAAAAATGGCTTTAACTCCGTCAGACTTGTATATACATGTATAGAGCTAAACTTCGGTGTGGTAGTAGCCGAGACTCCTTCACAACACTCAAAGCTTCGGGTGATAGGCCTTTGATCTTTTTTTAAAGTTTATGAAACTCTTAAAGATTTTCCATTTTTTCTTACTTGCTCAGTTCGGTGGCTGTCTCGGTAGCGAAGAAGAAGTTCTGAAATTTCCGGTGAGACATTTGGAAAACGCTGGTGGAGAGAGAGAGGACATTTAAACAGGCGAGGTCAAAAATCTGTTACAGAGACAGAAAACTAATTATGGAGCACGTTTCCTTTTCTACTGTTAGAGCTCATCAAACCCACAACATTATGTTACTTAATACACTTTCATTTAGAGTACAGTAAAAAAAACTGCACATTGGAACATTAAATACTTTACAGCAACGAAAAGGACTAAATCGCTTTTGATTTAGATTTTTAATAACACAAATTATTAAATCTCTCGGGCTACTCAAAGAAAATCTAGAAGTTTGTCAGTAACATCCATCACTCACGCTATAGTGACATCGTTTCTCTTAATTCTTTGTCTTTTCTTTCCTTCTTTGACATGTAACCACTTCTCGCAGCATTTTAACTTCATTTTCACCATTTAAATGATGAAACGTTCAGCTCATTCACAACATTTTGTCTTTGACTTTTGCAACTTTAAAACTTTTTAAAATTTCTTTATTTTTTACAGTTTTCCCTCTTTATAAATACTGTACCGTAATTTCAAGACTATAAGCTGCTACTTTTTTCACTCTTTGAACACCACAGCTTATACAATGATGCGGTTGATTTATAGTTATTTTTTATGGGCTAATGAGCTTCATGCCGCCAAAACATTTAGTCTCGTCACACCTGGGCGCTCAAATATGCACGTCTCTCTTGGGAGGTGGGTCCTCGTGACTCAGTGAGACTACATGTATAAATAAAGGTTAAAAAAAATCTGACCAGTGAAATTATCAAACAGGTCACAGTGGACCAATGAAAAGGGGAGAGGCGGAGAGAACTAGGAGAGAACAAGGGGATCCCACATCCCCATGAGTGGGGACTCTCCTGCATGTGCAGAGCAGCTTTTGCTCAAATCTGCCAGTGGATCCTGACAGCGGAGCAGGATGAAGATAGTGATCAATGGCTTCTCCTGGTAGGTTACTATATATATTTTTTTTAACCAGCTGTGTTACAGGCTACGACTGAGATTTATAGTCATGCTAAAATAAAATAAAAATACGTTGCCACGCTAAGAAAAAAATTTAAAGCCATAAAATTACAAGAATAAAGTCATACGAGACTTTTTTTAAACAGCTGTCTAAAAAAGCTAAGTCTGGTCCTCTGGACATTCAAAAAACAAAACAAACAAAAAAATTTGTAGAAACGTTTTGTCTTTCGTCCGAAAGACTTCCTCAGTCTGAGTTGCTGTATTCAGCTCAGTCTTATAAATAGCACCCTCTCACAGTGGATCAACCAGTTGGCTGATGACAGCCGAAACCAGCTGCTCACATGATCAAGGAGGACCATCAGCCTAACGATGGATCGTTAGCACCCTGATGGTTGTTTGCTATTCACAGAGGGCTGAGTGATACTAGCAATAACAGCATTGTAAGAGGGGGACAGTTGAACCCGGAGGCCTCCACCTCTGTTTAATGATGGACGGTTTCTTTTCACAAAGATGGCCTCCTTTACTCCTCTCTCAAACCATCGTTCCTCTCTATCAAGGATGTGAACATCTTCATCCCTGAAAGAGTGACCGCTGGCCTGGAGATGAGTGTAGACCGCAGAGTCCTGACCTGATGATGTTGATCTTCTGTGCTGGGCCATCCTTTTGGCCAGTGGCTGTTTAGTTTCCCCGATATAAGACTGATCACAGCCCTCCTGACACTGAACAGCATACACAATATTACTCTGTTTGTGCCGGGGGACTGGATCTTTGGGATGAACTATAATATATATATAACTATATATGAGAGAAATGTGGATATCCTAACTGGGCCTTCCTGAAAGCAGAGAAGAAACCCAAACAGGACTCCAGCCAGCCATCGGGTGAAAAGAAGGAACCCAGACCCAGACCAGTGGTCATTCTGTATGTTGCGGGAGTTTCAGAGACATTGAGACGTTTATTTTCTAAACACAACGCCCCAGTGGCTTTTAAACCTCAAAATACATTACGACAAAGACTGGTTCATCCCAAAGATCCAGTCCCCCGGCACAAACTGCTGGCTGACATCTTCACCACCTCACTTGCACTGGAGTCAGTTCCCACCTGCCTGAAGACCGCGACCATCATCCCAGTCCCAAAGAGCTCCACAGTGACTGGTCTGAATGACTATAGACCGGTGGCCCTCACCCCGATAGTCGCTAAATGTTTTGAGAAACTGGTCATGTCCCACATCAAGGCAACCGTCAACATCAACGAGGACCCTCATCAATATGCATACCGCGAGAACCGATCAACAGAGGACGCCATCTCTTCCGTGGTCCACACTGCTCTCACCCACCTGGATCAGAAGGACTCATACGTGCGTCTGCTCTTTGTGGACTTCACATCTGCCTTCAACACCATGATCCCCCAAACTCTGATAGACAAACTATCCACACTTGGACTAAGCCCCTCCATTTGTAACTGGGTACTAGACTTCTTAACAGACAGACCACAGTCCGTGAAGATCCACAACTTCTCCTCCTCCACCATAACCCTCAGCACTGGCTCTCCTCAAGGATGTGTGCTGAGCCCTCTTCTGTTCACTCTGCTCACATATGATTGTACAGCCACACATCCAGGCTGTCATATTGTTAAGTTTGCAGATGATACAGCGGTGGTGGGATGCATCACAAACAATGATGAGTCCAGCTACAGACAGGAGGTGGAACACCTGGAGAGCTGGTGCAAAGAGAATAATCTTCACATGAATGTGAAGAAGACAAAGGAGATGATTGTGGACTTCAGAAGGAACAAACACACCCACGCCCCACTGAAAATAGGTGGATCTGCAGTGGAAGTGGTCTCCAGCTACAAATACTTGGGTGTACACTTGAATGATAACCTCAGCTGGAGCAACAACACCACCAGCCTGATCAAGAAAGGTCATCAAAGACTCTACTTCCTCAGACGGCTGAGACGTGCTGGTCTGAGCAGCCCAGTTCTCACCTCCTTCTACAGGTGTGCAGTGGAGAGCGTCCTGTGCTCCAGCATCAATGTGTGGCATGGAGGCTGCACAGTTGAAGAGAGGAAAGCTCTACAGAGAGTGGTGAAGGCTGCACAGAAGTCTGTTGGAGTCAGTCTCCCCACCATCACAGACATTTACACCTCCAGATGCAGGAAAAGAGCCACCTGCATCATGAAAGACCTCACTCACCCAGCACACTCACTCTTTGCCCCACTCCCCTCAGGACGGAGGTTGAGGAGCATCAAATGTAGAACCACTAGACTGAGGAACAGCTTCTACCCTGAGGCTGTTAGACTCATGAATAAATAAATAATGAGAATAAACACTGCAAAATATCACATCATGCTGATGCTGATCTGTTTTCTTGTTGCTGTGTTCATCTGTGACCATCTGCTCATACAGACTCATGTTCGTGCTGCTGTTTATAATGATGTTTTTCCACTACATTAGGGCTTAGTGTATTACTAGTTGATGTTTCTCTTAGTTAATTCTAGATGTTATTACTGTTTTTCTCTTGCATTTGTTGTTGGATGTAACTGGGACCCCGTGTACATAATCTCGTTTTCATCACATGTACCACATGCGGTGCAAATGACAATAAAGACTCTCTGACTCTGACTCTCTGACTCTGACAAACAGAGTAATGTTGTGTATGTTGTTCAGTGTCAGGAGGGCTGTGATCAGTCTTCATCGGGGAAACTAAACAGCCACTGGCCAAAAGGATGGCCCAGCACAGAAGATCAACATCATCAGGTCAGGACTCTGCGGTCTACACTCATCTCCAGGCCAGCGGTCACTCTTTCAGGGATGAAGATGTTCACATCCTTGATAGAGAGGAACAATGGTTTGAGAGAGGAGTAAAGGAGGCCATCTTTGTGAAAAGAAACCGTCCATCATTAAACAGAGGTGGAGGCCTCCGGGTTCAACTGTCCCCACTTACAATGCTGTTATTGCTAGTATCACTCAGCCCTCTGTGAATAGCAAACAACCATCAGGGTGCTAACGATCCATCGTTAGGCTGATGGCCCTCTTTGATCATTTGAGCAGCTGGTTTTGGCCATCATCAGCCAACTGGTTGATCCACTGTGAGAGGGCGCTATTTATAAAGGCCCCAGTATAGCTCTGCGTTCGGCCGAACGCCGCTCGCCGCCATTCAAACGCAGAGGCACAAGCGTTCGAACGCGCCAAGCTCAAATTTTACGACCGCGAACGCAAGCGCGTTGTCTCACAATAAACTGTATGTGTTTTGTATGTGACACAAATGTATTAAAATCCCCTTCTTCATCCCTGATCTGGACTTTTCTTTTGTTTTTTTGCCATAAGTCAAGTTATCGCTTCCTCCTACGCTGACTCCATGACTGAAATGATGAGGAAATGAATTAATTTGTCACGAGCGAATTAAACTCGGGTCCAGCGTGGCTGCGCAAGGTTCTGCAGATTTCCTGGTGTTCTGGACCAGCGCTCCCTGTTTTTATTTTATTTTTTAGAACTTTTTTATTAACATATAAACACAGAACACTGCTGCGGCTGGCCAGGCTCATGCCTTTTTCCCCCCACCGACCTGTCAATCAATTCAGTAGGCGTGTCAGCAAATGACCAATCAGCGACCTCAATTTGTCCCGTAGGTAAACGCTCTGCCCTGCTGCTGCTCAAATGACATCAAGTATTTGGAGCGAAAACGCGAGCATTAATGCGAGAACGAACGCAGAGCTATACTGTGAACTGCCTGCGCACAGAACGCATGCGTAGAGCTATACTGGGGCCTTAAAGGTGAACTATGTAATTTCAGCAGGACGCTGGGACTTAGAAAAATTTCCAGCAGGTAAAAGCATTCTGCTCCCTCCCCTCAGGGCCATATATGGCTCTGAGGAGGAGCCACAGTCCGTTCTCTGTTGAACTTGAGTTCTGCAGCTCCGTCCCCTGCTGTGTGTCCGCTCGGAGCGCTTCAATATTCTGTGATTATATGTTAATAAAATGTTTTAAAAATATAATAAAACCATAGAGCACTTGTCCAACAACTCAAAAACCAGCAGAAATCATCAGAGCTTCACGAAGCCACGTTGGACACGATTTAATTCGCTCGTGACTTCCTCTTTCTGTCAGTGCAGGTCTGGAATGCTCCGCCCCCACTACATGCAATGGCGTAGGCAAGGGGGGTTCGGGGAGTTTGAACGAACCACCCACTTTTAAACGAGAAGTTGACCAAGCTAAACTGACATGGCTGGATAGGTCAATGGAAAAAGCGTTCGCCTTCCGTCCCAAACCTTATGGGTTCAATTCCCGCATGGTACAACGTTTTTTTATTTTTTATTCATTCCAGATTAAAAAAACACAAGAAAACTATTTACAAAACAACAAGAAATAAAACAATACATGAAATGAAAGGAAGCAGAAGAAGAAAATAATCTTATCTGCCCCTTCTCAAACTAATTTTCTTTTTTTTCAAACACTCGATTCAAACAACTAATTTTACGTTTGTCTTTTATTGGATAAAAAAAAAGGAGTTAATATGCCTGTGGTTAACACATTCTTCTTTTTTTATCCAATAAAAGAGTGTTTGAAAATAAAAATTAGTTTGAGAAGGGGCAGATAAGATTATTTTCTTCTTCTGCTTCCTTTCATTTCATGTATTGTTTTATTTCTTGTTGTTTTGTAAATAGTTTTCTTGTGTTTTTTTAATCTGGAATGAATAAAAGAAAAAAAAGTTGTACCATGCGGGAATTGAACCCATAAGGTTTGGGACGGAAGGCGAACGCTTTTTCCATTGACCTATCCAGGCATGTTAGTTTAGCTTGGTCAACTTCTTATTCAAACAAACCGCCCCTCATAAAATTCTGGCTACGCCCATGACATGTCCTGTCTGCGCTGCGAAGTTCTGTGATTATATGTTAATAAAACGTTTTAAAAATATTATAAAACCATGGAGCACTTGTCCAACAACACAAAAACCAGCAGAAATCAGCAGAGCTTCACGAAGCAACGTTGGACATGATTTAATTCGCTCGTGACTTCCTCATGTCTGTCAGTCGATGTCTGGTATGTCTGGAATGTTCCGCCCCCACTACATGTCCTGTGGCAGACGCTGCGAAGTTCTGTGATTATATGTTAATACGTTCTAAAAAATATAATAAAACCATGAATCACTCGTCCAACAACACAAAAACACCCTGAAATCAGCAGAGCTTCACCAGCCACTTTGGACATGATTTAATTCGCTCGTGAGTCGTGACAAATCAATTTCCTCATTCCTGTGAGTGAAGGATGAAGCGATCACTTGACTTTTGGCAAAAAAACAAAATAAAAGTCCAGCTCTGGGATGAAGAAGGGATATTTAATACATTTGTGTCACATACAAAACAGTCCTGCATCGCTTTGCAATCCTTTGAATGAGAACGAGCCGCGGCGCTGAGGCTGGGACAGGTGGGGGCGTGGGTTGGGGCGTGACAAACAACTCTGTTTTGATTGGCTGGTCATTGTCCGGGTCACTCTGTGTTTTTAGTGTTTTTATAAATGCTGATAGAGAAGCAAGGGGACTATAGTTTTTTTCAGAGATTACTTTGTCTAACATCAGTTTGTCAGTAGATAGTGACAGAGTGAAGAAATATGTTAAAAATATATTGTTAGAAAAGTTACAGACTACATTACAAAGTTACATAGTGCAGCTTTAAGACTGAGCTGAATACAGCATCTCAGACTGAGGAAGTCTTTCGTACGAAAGAAGAAACGTTTCTACAATTTTTTTGCTTTGTTTTGTTGTTTTTTGAATGTCCACAGGACCAGACTTAGCTTTTTTAGATTTTTCTACCTGGATTATTGAGCATGCATCAGGGTATTTAACAGCTGTCGTTAATCCAGGGGGGAAAAAAGTTTCATACGACTTTATCCTTGAAATACTGCGACTTTATTCACGTAATTTTATGGCTTAAAATTTTTTTTTAGCATGGCCCTAAAGCTCCATCGTAACAGGCACTGTTCAGAAAAAAAAAACCATTTACTGTACATATCAGTCTATGTTACTGTTACATATTTAATTAAAATATTAAAAATTATTTCTGTGCAAGTATCTTACAACGTGGACACCTGCAGCTTTTAGACAAGTGCAGCCTAAATATGTACAAAATGACTATTATTATTATTTAGTGGGCGTGGCTTATTATTTTGTGGGCATGGGTGCACTCAATAGTCCAGAAATTATGGTATCTTTAGATCGCTATTTTGTTGAGAAACATTATTTTTTAAATCTACTTCAGTGTACTTGCTCCAGTATCACCCTTCCTTTGCTACTTTTAGCTGAGATAGGTCCGTTTCGGCTTCTTCAGTCATTCAGCACAGCTTTCACCTCTCGTTCTTACTTTTTCCTCTTGTGCTCTCCAGCGCTCTCTATGTTGTAGCTGGAGATGTTAAGCAGACCCTCCGCCTTTTCATCCTGGAAAAACAACATTTATGGTTGAGTTCAATTTCAAGCTCGTCATTATTCTGCGCGTGTTTGGACAACAGAAAATACACATTAGAACGTGACACCAGTTCTGGTTTATGTATTAAAAGTCGGGTTTTGATCACCTGTTGGGAGTTGTACCAGTAAAGATTGGGCCCCTGGAGGACAAACCAGAAGCGCTGCCACTTCTGGGTGATGAAGACGCTGCTCTCTCTTCTTTTCTTCCACAACCAGCCGTCGCAGTCGGGATGATCCAACTCACGGCAGGACACCCGGCGCCGGCTAAGAGTTGTCGTCATTCCTGGAAAAACACAAATATAAGAAGAGGAAAAGCAAACGAAGTAAGCAGCTGATTTTTTACTAGGATCACAAAGCTTTATTTCTGTTACTGACTTTTGAAACTGTTCTTTTGAAACAAGTGTTCAGCTGAAATGATTACCGTATTTTTCGGAGTATAGGTCGCACCGGAGTATAGGTCGCATTGTCCAATTATCACCAATAGATTGGAAAAATTCCTAGATAGGTCGCACTATGTTTAGCTCTGCTGCAAATGTCTGCCACAGGAGCGCACAGCAAGGCTTTTAAGAAGATTAACAATTAAAAACAATTATTTGTTTGATAAAAATTATAGCAAATATATGTCTGAGCTGAACTTTTCCTTAATAAATTAACGTAATTGTGAAATGAGCTGGATTTAAAAATTTGTTTCGCCGAAAGTGATAACAAGCCATATATAGGTCGCACCTGAGTATAGGTCGCAGGCCTTGAAAAAACCATAAAAAGGTGTGACCTATACATCGGAAAAATACGGTACTTTAAGACCCTATAATTACCTTTCACAGAGGTCTTCTTGGTCTCTTTATTAGCCTGTAAAGAGAAAAACGTTTAAATAAATAAATGAACTCAACTCAATCTGACTGAGCTAAAGATAAATGTTCTTCTTCTGCTCCCACCGTGTGCCCCACCATCTCAGGACAGGAAGAGACGCTTGTTCTTTCCTGGTTTAACGTGAGAGGTGACGGAGTCCTGAAGGACGGCGAGCGGTCCCTCGTGAGTTTCGGTGAGAGTTTCAAACCTCCTGAACTCTTGATCTCTCCTGAGGAACATGAAGATGCACAAACCTGAACAAACATGCTGCACTGCAACACGCTGCTCTTCATGAACACACTCTGATAAAAGTGACATAAAAGGCAGGAAGACTGTAAATGTTTATGAAGCGTGTGATCCATTTTTCTTCTGTACATATTACAGCACAATTTTCATCCTGCAGTTTTTAAGTTATTTCAACAAATTATAAAGCAAAACGTTCAGCTCTTTCAGGACAATCCTGCTTTTGGTATTGGTGCAACTGTAGCTTTTTGAAATATTTTGCCTTTTCTGCCACTTTTTCCTCATTGAAAACAAATTGAGCTCATTTTACATCCTTCAAATCTCTAGATCTGTTTATATTGTCTGATCCTTTCACATTTTGTTCTGGTTCAGCTTCTTTCAGCTTCTTTGTGCAAATTTAAACTTTTTATTATTTTTTTTTACTTTCCGCTAATTTCAGCTGATTTTTTTCAGCTGTTTTGTGCTCCTTTCTGATTTTTTTCTGCTAACTACAAAATTTTTGTGCTTCTAACTTCTTTCTGCCAATTTCAGCTTGTTATACTTCTTTCAGCTTCTTTCTGGAAGTTTCAGCTTTTCTGCTATTTCAGCTACTATTTAGCTGTTATATGCTAATTTTAGCTTTTTCAGTTAATTCCAAAATTGTTGCAGTTATTTCAATTTTTTTTATCCTAATTCAGCAAAAAATGTTCTCTCTCCACTTCCTTCTGGTAATTTAAGCTTTTTTCTGATTTTTTTTAGCTGCTTTAGAGCTAGAGGTAATTTCAGCTTTTTCAGGTAATTTCAACTATTTTGTGTTCATTTCTGCTCCTTTCAGCAAAACTGGGCAAACATGTTCTTTCTGCTTTCTTACGCTAATTTAAGCTGATTCTACATTTTCAGCTAACTTTTTGCATTTTGTTTTAGCAAATTTCAGCCGTTTTCAGATAAATTCAAGTTTTTCATGGTAATATTAGCTACTTTCAGCCTAATTAACTTATTTCTGCTAACTTCAGCTTGTTATGCTCCTTGCAGCTTATTTCTGAGTTTTAGCTTTTTATGCTATTTCAGCTACTATTTAACCATTTTGTGCTAAATTTAGCTTTTTCAGCTAATTCCACATTTTTTAGCTCATTTCAGCTCATTTCACTTCCTTCTGGTAGTTTAAGCTTCTTTTTTCTGCTCATTTAATTCTAATTCAGCAAGTACGTGTACTTTCTGTTTTCTTCTGCTAACTTAGGCTTGTTCTTCCATTTCAGGTACATTTCAGCATGTTTTCAGTTAATTTCAGCTGTTTTCCAGCAAGTTCTTAAAGCCCCACTGACATGATTTTTAAATTTTCATAAAATTGCTCAAAATATATATCTTTTATCATTTAAATATGTTCATTTTTGCAAACAAAATGATAAATCACTTTAATTTTGCTTTAAAAGTGATTTTGAACTTCAAGCCGTGTTTAATCATGGGAAATCCGATTACACGAACGCACCATCTGTGACGTAGTGAGAGGCAGAGCTCTGGGCTTGTCACAGTGCGCGGGTATGAGCAGCTCGACATGAAGGTAAGTCTGATACAGCATCAGACCTAAATTAGATCCTGTTGTTTCTTGTTCCATCACCCAAACTATTTTCTGCTTCCCAAAATGAAGACAAATAGCTCAAATCTTCACATAGATTGATAAATTTGTCGGGTTTTAAATTGTCCGCTATTAAAGAGACCAGAGCCCTCTGCCTCTCACTACGTCACAGATGGTGCGTTCGCGTGTAATCGGATTTCCCATGATTAAACACGGCTTGAAGTTCAAAATCACTTTTAAAGCAAAATTAAAGTGATTTATCATTTTGTTTGCAAAAACGAACATATTTAAATGATAAAATATATATATTTTGAGCAATTTTATGAATAGTAAAAAAATCATGTCAGTGGACCTTTAAGCATTTTGCAGGAAATGCATTTCTCAAGTTACAGTCTGAGGTTTTGTTTTCCTGCAGATTGTTTTGGATTTGATCATATTTTGACATTATCTCTGTTGTCTTTCAAAGATCAGAGGATACAGTATATGAATCTGAAGGTTTCCACTCTGCCATGCTGGATGAGATGACTAGAGTGTGGAGAGGCGCACCACTGAAACACGTCTCAGCACCAGGACAAAGAAATAAATAAAATCACAAACATATTGACGATTTCGAAGAAACATTGTTTGTACCTGAGGCTGGCAGAGGCGACGACCTTCCCGGCTGGTTTTGATTCGAAGGTACGGTCAGCTTCCCCTCCAGCTCCTTGTCAAAGTGCAGCTCTGATTCCTCCTGTCCCATAGGATGCTGAGGTGGCTCCGGTCCGTGAACGGCTCGCCTGAAACAAAAACACAAAGAAATATCAAAGAATTTGGTCAGTGGTGTCTGAGATGCTATGACAGCAGAGAAGTGCAAAGAAATTACCATCGCCTGAAACAAAAACACAAAGAAATATCAAAGAATTTGGTCAGTGGTGTCTGAGATGCTATGACAGCAGAGAAGTGCAAAGAAATTACCATCAACGCAGTGAAAAAGTAGAATAATCAAGCAAGACTGCTTAAAAAAGGTCCCGGCTTGTATTCATATTACCATGAGGCGTTCACGGACCTCAGTCAACTTTAAAAACAATTGTCACACGATGCTAACTTATATAAAATGTGAGCTTGAATTAAGACCTAGCATTTCTTAAAGGAGTGCATAATGGCAGACACTTTTGTGCCAGAATTTTTGATTAAGATAATTTTTCGTTGAAAAACGACAAGTTATTTTGGTCAGACCTTGAAAATAATGTTAACCACATGATGTCACATTCAGAGTATGTGATGTGAATGACCCTCAGCTACTACCAAACCACCTTCTAGCTGAATGTCTGTAAACTGACAGAGGCACAACCCTTTTGGTGTTTGCCCTCATCAATTACCGTAAATGTGATGGCCATCTTGAACTGGAATATCTGCAGAAGTTATTCAGTTGTAGAGACAATTCCAATAATCAATTTCTGAATGTTTTATTAAAATCGCTCTAGCAGTTCATGGTTGATTCCAAAAGTTAATACTGAAGTTTTAAGCAAAGATTTTAATGAGTGGCACTTTGGGTATGTGTTGTGAATAACTCTCTGCTACTATCACACCAAAGTTTAGTAGAATGTTTGTCAAATTAACTCTATTATAGTTGGTTTTCTAAGACCCAATAGCTGTGGTGGTCATTTAAATGATTATTTCTCAAGTTTTATTAAAATCCATCCACTGGTTCATAAGACATTTTGCTAACAGAGTTTGCTCCAATAGTTAATGGCTCAGTTTTAAAAACAGATCTTGAGCAATCAGTTCTCATTCAAAGTATATGTTGTAGATGACTCAACTACCACCACATCAAATTTGAGCTCTATGTCTATAATGTTGACTGAGTTATAGTTGTTTGTGTATTTGCTAAAGTTGCTCATCTGTGGCAGCCAATTTGAATCATATTGACTCCAAACGTTAAGCACTGGTCGAAGAATGTTCAGTCATAAACTTCTGAAAGTTTCAATGAAATCTGTTCAGGAATTCTTCTGATAATTTGCTAATGGAATGAACAAACCACCTGGATCAAATATTGAGTCATTCACAGATAAAATTATTGAACTATTTGACAAGAGATGCAATAAAACAATTTTTCTTTGTGGAGACTTTAATATTGATTTGGGAATACAGAAAGATTCAAACAATGTTGGTTCATTTATAGACTCAATGCATTCCCTAAATCTTTACCATTTAATTTCAAAGCCAACAAGAATCACGTCTCACAGTGCAACTATAATTGACAATATTTTTACAAATGCCACAAATGGGAATGTGACTGGTGGTATCTTAATGAGTGATCTTAGTGATCATTTACCGGTGTTTACCATCTACAAGAAGTTTCAATCAATCAAAAAAAATCCCATGTACAACAAAAATAATAAACACATCTAAGAAAGCTTTAGATAAGTTGAAAGATGATTTAATTGAACAAAACTGGGATAGTGTTTATGTTGATGATGTAAATAAATCATATGATGCATTCATGAATATCCTTGAAGCTTTATATAAAAAAATTGTATTATAAAAAATTACACTAAGAAGAAAGTTGTTGACCAGCAATGGATGACGAAGGGATTGAGAAATGCTTGTAAAAAGAAAAACTATTTGTACTCCTGTTTCCTGAAATGTAGAACACGAGAAGCTGAAGATAGATATAAACAATATAAAAACAAATTAGTTGGGATTATAAGAAAACATAAGAAAGAATATTATAGTGACTTATTGAATAAAAGTAATGGAGACATGAAAGCTACATGGCGGGTAGTGAATAATGCTTTACAAAAAAATACAAATAAAACAAGCATTTCACAAACCTTTACAATGGATAACAAGAAAGTATACGATGAAAATGTAATTGCAAATGGATTTAATCATTACTTTGTTGACGTTGGAACCAACCTTGCTGCAACGATACCTAAGGTGAATAAGGATGTGAATTATTTAATTGATGATTACCCTGAAAGTATGTTCCTGCATGGAACTGATAAATATGAAATAATGAATGTCATTAATACATTTTCGGACAACATACA
>JBBPBX010057558.1:0-22390 GCA_038048925.1 Garcialebias charrua
TATTTTTTTTTAGAAAATAGGATAAACTGCACATGGAAATATTGTACAATTATTAGAAAACAAAATATTGTGGTGGCATTTTTAGGTGTACCACACAACCAATCAAATTATTTGTTTTTTCAAATGGTCCAACTCCATGAAATATTATTTGTATAATTCCTGAGAGAATTGTGTATTAATCAAGTTAGTTACTTGGTTATATAACCGATCTCTTGTGCAGATGAACTATCCATCCATCCATCCATTTTCTTCCGCTTATCCGGGGTCGGGTCGCGGGGGTAGCAGCCTAAGTAGGGAGGCCCAGACTTCCCTCTCCCCAGCCACTTGGAGCAGCTCCTCTGGGGGAATCCCAAGGCGTTCCCAGGCCAGCCGAGAAACATAGTCCCTCCAGCGTATCCTGGGTCTTCCTCTGGGTCTCCTCCCGGTGGGACATGCCCGGAACACCTCACCAGGGAGGCGTCCAGGAGGCATCCTAACCAGATGCCCGAGCCACCTCAACTGGCTCCTCTCGATGTGGAGAAGCAGCGGCTCTACTCCGAGTCCCTCCCGGATGACTGAGCTTCTCACCCTATCTCTAAGGGAGAGTCCAGCCACCCTGCGGAGAAAACTCATTTCAGCCGCTTGTATCCGAGATCTTGTTCTTTCGGTCATAACCCAAAGCTCATGACCATAGATGAGGGTGGGAACGTAGATCGATCGGTAAATTGAGAGCTTTGCCTTTTGACTCAGCTCTCTCTTCACCACGACAGACCGGTACAGCGCCCGCTTCACTGCGGACGCTGCACCTATCCGCCTATCGATCTCACGCTCCAGTTTTCCCTCATTCGTGAACAAGATCCCGAGATACTTAAACTCCTCCACTTGGGTAAGGACCTCCTCCCCGACCCGGAGAGGGCACGCTACCCTTTTCCGGCTCAAGACCATGGCCTCGGATGAACTAATTGTGTTTTATTGAGACTGACCCTATTGTTTTTTTTATTTTTTTTTATTTTTTTATTACCACAATGTCATTCCTGTAAGCTGAATAATGTTTACATCACGTCACAACGTCAAAACATGGATGAAATTATGTCAGAATTGCTGAGGTTAAACTCCAACTTTACTGTAGTATTAGGCTACTTATACATGAAGCTAAAATGACCTGACACCATATCCTTCACCTAACAAGTGGAGTTTGCTTGCCCCTAGTGAGTTACCACAAACTCAATAACCCAGTACAGGATTTGTCCCATGACCTATTAAAGACCCACCAGAAGTAAAATGGTAAATGGACTGTACTTATATAGCACCTTTCTATCTTATTTCAAGATCCTCAAAGTGCTTTACTCTACAATCTGTGCCTCATTTACCCATTCAAACAGCACTAGATCTCTACAAAGCTAATTGAACAAATAATTCTAAAGAGACTAATCAGTGCTTTAGAGCACATTCATACACTGATGGGACACACATCAGAGGCTATGAGGGGTTCAGTGTCTTGCCCAGGGACACTTCAGCATGTGACTGCGGGTGGAATCGAACCCCCAACTCTGGCATTGGAGGACAACTGCTCTAACCGCTCAGCCACAGCCGCCCCACCTCCGAGGTCACACAGAACTGAAGTGTTCACTTCTCCGGTTTGTTGTTAAATAGTCTTTGAGGTGTAGAGGTTTGTGGTCCGTTACCACAGTTACTTTCCACATCTGTACGTTGTGTATTCTCAATGCTGTTTATGCTTTTGTCAGGTGAAACATGTATGTGTGATACTTCATTAAATAATTATCCTTATGTGTGAGCTATCTTTTTTTTCCTTCAACCTTTATTTAGACAGGTTACTCACATTGAGCCTCAGGGACTCATTTACATCTTATTCTGTATTCATTTGATCTAAATGTACAGTATGTTGTTATGCTTTGGTATAAGGCTGCACGATTAATTGCATTTGCGATTATCTCGCGATATGTTAAAACGCGATTCACTAATCGCACGGGCTGCGATTTGACTGGTCACGCTTCTCTGCATCACACCGGTCTGGCCGCGCGCAGCTCTGAGCGAAGCAAAACAGAGAGAGAGCAGGGAGGAGCAGACTGCGCTACAACACAGTTGCTTTAGGCTCGACAGAAGTCATAAAAGTTATAAATTCAGGCAAGTTAGCTCATATAAAACGTATATCTGAGAGTGCGAGCTGGTCACGTGACTTGATAGCCGGTTTGGCCACGCGCAGCTCTGAGGAGCAAAACAGCAGGAGGGATGGAGGAGACCGTGCGCTCCAATACTCTTGCTTCAGTTGTGTCGTTAGTGATATGAATTAATACAGAACCAGTAAAAATAATCGCATTTTAAATCGCAATTTATAGAAAAAAAATCGCAATTAGATTATTTTCCAAAATCGTTCAGCCCTACTTTGGTATCACTGTTTGTGGAATGGCAGTACCAACCTTATTTTTATTTAGAACACTGTTCATTACTTTCCATGTTGCCCTCATATCTCCACTACTTTTATGTAATAATTTGCTATAATATTCCCTCTTATGTGTTTTCTTATAATCCCAACTAATTTGTTTTTATACTTTTTATATTTGGTTTCAGTATCATGAGTTCTAGATTTCAAGAAACATGAATACAAATTATTCTTTTTTTGCATGCGTTTCTCAGTCCTTTTGTCATCCATGGTGGATCAACAATATCTTTTTTTTGTTTATTATTTATTTGCACACAAATTTTTTTGTACAAAACTTCTAGTATATTCATAAACTTATAAGATTTATTTACATCATTTACATATACATCTTCCCAATTTTGGTCATCTAAATCATCTTTTAATTTATCTAATGCTTTTTTAGATGTATTTATTACTGTATCTTCCTGAATAAAGGTTGCACCGTTATATAGATCGCTTTGTCATCTAAATCATCTTTTAATTTATCTAATGCTTTTTTAGATGTATTTATTACTGTATCTTCCTGAATAAAGGTTGCACCGTTATATAGATCGCTTTGTCCAATTATTGTTAAAAATTGGAAAGATCCATAAATAGGTCGCACCTTAATATAGATCGCACCTACGTCACCGCCGACGTAACGCGTCATCCACCGCTGACGTGACGCGTCACTGCTGAGGCAACCCGGAAATGTGGACCGAGTGTTTAGCTCTGCTGCAAATGTCTGTCACAGGAGCGCACAGCAAGGCTTTAAGAAGATTAACACGGTAAAAACAATTATTTGTTTGCTAAAAATTACAGCTGACATTATAGCACAAGGGTTCCTGAGCTTAACCGTTCCTTAATAAATTCACGAAATGGTCAAATCTGCTGGATTTAAATTGTTTCGCTTTGACGTCTTCCAAACGGTCGCGTGCACTGCGAAAATAAATTATAAATAAATCAAATGTTATCTCAAATGTCTCATACAGGTCAACAGTTTGTAAATGAAACCCAAATAATTACATTCTGTAAACTGAAAGAAAATCCGCCAAGTGGTTTATGATTTTTTAGACAACTGGTAGCAGGAAAATAACCAAAGCTAACACGACACGATTACGTCTATAAAACAACAAATTCTATCTCAAATGCCTCATACAGGTCAACAGTTTGTAAATGAATACCAAATACTTACTTTCTGTAAGCTGAAAGAAAATCTGCCAAGTGGTTTATGAGCTATTTGCTAAAATATACACGGAAATAAAACGAGGCTAACCGCGACACGATTACGTCTATAAAACAACAAATTTTATCTCAAATGTCTTATACATGTCAACAGTTTGTAAATGAAACCCAAATAATTACATTCTGTAAGCTGAAAGAAAATCCACTGAGTGGTTTATGAGCTATTTAGACTAATAGTATCCGTTTACGGTAGCTAACCGCTAACAACAATGCTAAAAGATCGATTTTTAAAAATCTCAAACATCTCATAAAGCTAGTCAGTTGTAAATGTCCATACAGTGATTACTTTCTGTAAGTTTGATAAAAATCTGTCCTGTGGTTCTTGACTTATCTTGCTAACAAACACAGCTAACAACACAGCTAATAGTAGTTACCTCCAGAGCAGGAGGCTGGGCAGCGACAGAGTAAGTCCGACCAGAGGAGGCTTTCTTTGGACACATGATGTGGGAACGGTCGGTGGGTGTACCCTAGCGGCCGAAAGTGGTACTGCACCATTTTTTGCCAAAATGAAAAACGGTCATATCTGAGCCAAAAATTGTTCTAAAAATATAGGGGAAAAATCCATAAACAGGTCTCACCTCTCTATAGGTCGCAGGGCATGCAAATTAGGCAAAAAACTGCAACCTATATTCTGGAAAATACAGTAATTTGTTCTTTTTTCTAACAGTTTTCTTACAAATGAAATCATTTTTTTTAATTCTGAAAATTGGTAAATGATCACATATCTGTCATCAAAATACCACTTGTCACGTCACTATGACATTTGTAAAAAAAAAAAATTAAAGCCGCAAGCGGCGTTGAGGCCCTCGCAGCTTAGCGCCGCTCCGGCCTTATTGCGGCGAGCGTGGGAACTCTAGCTAGTCTGCTCAGTCGCTATCATGGTGCGCATTTGCCAAATATTGAAAATCACATGCAAACTCCAGAGCTCCAGCATCGCCTGCTGGTCTTGTATTCGCCACTCTGCCATGCCCACGCCCACATCCTCCAACAAAAACTCCTAGTGTTTTAAAACGCATCAGATCAATGTAATATCTGCCTTCTAGCACAGGATCATCTTGACTAGGTCAAGGGAGTGAGAGATAGAGTGGCTTTAAACCACCAGAAAGGTGTGAAATATCTGACCAAAACTACCCTTTGACCAAAAATGGCAGACTTCCTGTCGGACCAGGGCTCCAAGAGACTTTTTGTAGGTCCTGACAATGTACACATGTGTACCACGTTTCATAATTCTGGGATAAAGCATGGCTGGTGGCTGATTTTTAAAATATATTCTAGGGGGCGCTGTGGAAGAATCAGGCCACGCCCACTACATATTGGATTGCAGTCCTGTCGAGGGATGGACAAGTATGGATCTTAGTGCGTTTGGTGCAGCTGGGAGCTTATATTGGGAAGTTATTCCAGCTTTATGTTTCATGGAGAATGGCCCGATTTGAAGCTTGGCCACGCCCACATGCTTTGACATAGAAAAATTATTTCAACAACTTTTGACCTTCAATGCCTCAAGATTGTGCTGACCGAGTTTGACGGCTGGATCTCGAAAGCTCTAGGACGAGTTCGCTCAGATATGTCGTCAATGAAATAGACAAAATTGTGACTTTGACCTAAATGGCCGACTTCCTTTTGGCTTCGGACCATTGCTCCAAGAGACTTTTTTGTAGGTCCTGACAAGGTACACATCAACACATGTGTACCAAGTTTCATAATTCTGGGAGAAAGCATGGCTGGGGCTGGGTTTTTAATATTCTAGAGGGCGCTGTTGAGGAATTAGGCCATGCCCACCAAGTATTGCACTGGAACCCTGCAGGGGGGTGAACAAGGTTCAATGTCAGTGAGTTTGGTGCAACTGGGCTGAAACATGTGGAATCTAGAGCAAAACGTATGGCGACGGCGTGACCTGTGACTTCGCCGTGCTACCACGGCCACGCCCTCTGCTGAAAACCATTGGCACTTTAAAACAAGTGAGACCAACTTGTTATCAGTCGTGACACAAGATCATCTTGATTAGGTCAAGAGAGCCAGAGTTGGAGCTTACCAAGCAAAAAAAGTCACTTCCTGTTCTGAGTGGGCGGGCTTAGGTGAGGTCAGACTATGACAACATAGGATCGTCAGGCATCCAACCAGGATCCCTCATGCCAAGTTTCATGTCAATTGACCTTTTAATGAGAAAGTTATAGCGTTTCGTTTGTTTCGGCGAGTACGCCAAGTTCCCCGCTATGCCACGCCCCTTGAACATATACGAAAAGTCAATTTTATTGATAACTTTTAAAGCCCCATGCCTTAACTGCATTCTTACCAAGAATGAAGCAGATAGGTCGAACGCCTGAGAAGGAGTTCATCAAAGTTTGACATGAGTAAAAATGAAAAATGACCAAAATTTGACCTTTGACCCAAAATGGCAGCCTACCTGTGCATTTTAGAGGGTACCTCAAAAGACTTTTTTTCTTGAATTGGGGGGATCTACCTATGTACCGAGTTTCAGATCTGTAGGTCCTACTGTTTCTCCCAACTCACGTTAGGGGGCGCTGTAGAGCAGTTTGGCCACACCCACTAGCGATTCCACCAGAATCCAAAAATTTAAATGGGGGACAATTTTGGGTGAAGTTTGGTGAGTTTTTGAATATGTTAAAGCTCCCCTGACATCATCTTTGAACTTTCCATAAAATGGCACAACATACAGTATATATATTTTAAGATTGAACTCTGATCGTTTTTGCTAAAACAATGTTTTTTTTTTTTTTTTTTTTCCCATTTATAGATGGCCTCCCTTCACACCTTATAGCCATCCTCTCACTCCAATATGTATTTTTTTTTTTTTATAGAGAGAAAGAAAGAAAAGAGAAAGTGAGACAACAAAACAACAATTGTCCACAGAAAGAGCACAAGGCAAACACACCAAACCTCCGTCCACAATCCTGCAAAGCACATGACAGAACACAACAACGAAACATACAAGCATAAAGACTGATAATATTCATGACCTTGCAAAAGATTTCTATAAATACACATACCCATACCTACAAATATATATACAATATACATACATATATATTTATATTCATTTATATACCCATCTACATACATCTACTATACATCCCTGCATCCATTTGTGTGTGGTTGTGAGCATGCATAAGTGAATAAGGTTCCTCCAATAGAACATTTAGTAGCGACTGTGAAGCATCAGAGACCCGTCCCCCCAAAGCCCGAGACAGACGAAGGGGCGATCAAAGCCCAAGACCCCAGGAAGGACCCCGAGCCCAGAGTCCCCAGGACCACCCGAACAGGACGAGCCACTCGTCCACTCCCCAGATCCGACCAAGTGGAAGAACCGGACGAACCCCACCAGGGACCACACACAATGACCCCCCGGGGTCAACAGCGACAATACACAGGCCCCCGCCGGAGCCCGCTGCACCGACGTAGCCCCAGGGCCGGTCACCGAGGCTCGGGCACCGGGGACGCCCATCCCTCAGGTCCAGACCTGACAGGACCAGAGGACCCGAGCCCCACCAGGCAGCCACCAGGCCGAGCTGACAAACGCCCAAGCGCCCAGCCCCAGATAGTGAGGGCCCCAAGCACGCCCGTAGGCAGAGGAACACCCACCAGGGGGCCACGTGGCAGGAGCGCGACACTGGGTAGCCTCAGAAGTATCAGAGAGGGGGCAGTCCAAGTCCCAGCCTGACACTTAAACATTCATACACAGACACACTCATTCAGACCCACCCTCATCCTCACCCTCAGTCACAGAAAGACAAACAATAACGACACGCTCCATTCATAATCCCGATGCACACTCTATACCCCCTAGGTCCAAGACATGTACCTGCTCCCTACATGGGGCAGCCCACATCCAAACCCAGGAGGTAGACCCATTCATTCTGGGGTGGAGAGCAGCAGACGTCCCAAGATCCGGCACACCCCGCGCCCCGCCGACAGGACAGGACACCCGAGTCCAAGCAGCCCCAGAGGGAGCGCACTGCCAGCCCCGCCCACGGCGAACCCGCAGGCCCCGAACCCCCCCACACCCCAGCACAACCCCTGACGGCCCACCCCCAGAATGTCCGCAAGGCAACCAGGGGGTAAGAGAAAAATAAATAAATAATATATAAATAAATACATAAATAAATAAAATTGAAATTAACAAATCAAGACCCCGACACACACACCCCCGCCCCCAAATGTACTGTTGGTGAGTGTTGTTGTAAAGTGTATTTAAAAGGGAAAGAGAAGGAGCAAAGGCTAGCATTATACCAGTTTCCCCTCCACTCCAACTCTAACCCAGGCCCTAATTGTCTAGATGCATAATGTTGAGTGAGCATAGGCATGGGGGCGAGATTGATGTCATCCCGCCACCCATAGCCATAGTGCTCACTCCATTCCCTATATGTGACTTTTATGAAGATGTTTATGAATGAATGTCTAAAGTGTATATAAAATTGAGTCCCAGGTGCTCTTAACAACAGAGATGTAAAACCATTGCAGCACACCCGAGACCCAAATTCCCTACATGTATTAATTTAAGATGAAGAGGGCGGAGGTGCGTGTTGAGGGATGGGGAGAAAAATAACTGCAGGAACAGTGCTCCCACAGCGAGTCAGCTCCCCCGCTGACCCTGCTTACCCCCCAGCTCGCCAAGGTCCACCCAAGGAGTGAGGTAAAGGAAACACCTCTCCGACCGCCAGGACATTGAGCCAAGACCAGAGAGGGACACGGCCCGAGGGTCGCCAACAGCAGAACCAACAGCCCACACCCACCAGGGCCGCCACGACCCCTGCGAACCGCAGTCAGCCCGCCGTCCAAGAGGACACAAAATCCCACATGGACGGCACGGCCAAGAGCGCCCGCCCAACCGTCGACAGAGCCAGGAAGCACCAAGAACAGGCCCCAACCGGGGCCCGCACACCGGCCAAGTATAGTCCAAGACCATCATCCAGGACATCCACTTAATCCCCACCCCAGAAGAAATACTATACCCACCCTTCATATTAACAACTTTCAGAACACATAACACATTAGACACCCAGGCTGGGTTTGCCCGCCCCCTCCCATTGGCCACCAGTCACGCCCCCAGACACCCACCCCCCAGCACATGAACCCCAACCCACCAGCGAGCCGAGAGCCCCCGGCCAGAGCCGGGCACCAGAGCGCCAGCCAGCCCATAGCCCGGCGACCCGCCCGCCAGAGCCCAAGACCCCCGACCCCCACCAGGCCCAAGCCCGGGGACGACACGCCCCCAGAGTCCCAAGCCCCCGGCACCCACCCCGAAACCACCCCAGCACAGCCGGGTCACCGACCGGCGACCCATGACCGCCGCCACCGACCACCCGAGGGCCCGCATGCCGCCCCCAGTAGATATCCCCCAGAACCCCCCCGGTCCTCCCCAGGTCGAAGACAAGGTCCTCCCCGCCCAAGCAGCCCTAACCCCCCGGCGCCCCAAACCCCAACCTCCCCCCCCTCCAGTCCCAATGCCCCACAAGGCCACATCCCAGACCCCCCACCCTCACTACGTAACGGAGCCGATCAAAGAATGCCAAATAGGTTGATCCAATGTGTCGGCAGATGCTGTTTCAAGACTAATATGATCTAACAGAAGATTTTTATACTGATTAATGCTAAGATTATTTTTATTTTTCCAATTTACGAGTATGGTTTTCTTTGCGATGCATAAGGCAGTGAAAAGCATATAGGATGTATTTTTTTCTAGTATAACATCTTCAAAGATACCCAATAAGCAAACAGATGGAGAGAGTGGGATATTAATTTTCAAACATTTAGACAAGTCTTCACATACCTGTACCCAGAACCTCTGAACGGGTGGACAGAACCAGAGCGCGTGAATATAATCATCAGGTGTATTACTTATGCACTGTGAGCACTTGTTAGATGGTATAAAGCCCATCTTAAACATTCGCTCCCCTGTATAATGTACTCTATAGAGAACCTTATATTGTATTAATTGTAAATTGGAGATTCTAGTCAATTTAAAAGTATTTGAACATACTTGAGACCAAATGTTTTGTTCAAAGTTGATTGATAAATCTGACTCCCATTTTTCAACAGGTAGTGATATCGAGTCATCGATCCTAGACAATTTTTTGTATATTTTAGATAATAATTTGGGTGGTTGAAAATTAATAAACTCTAACACACATGTTGGTGTTTCCAACAATGTTTTATTAAGCTTAAATTTCTTTTTTACAATTGACTTAATTTGTTGGTATTGTAGGAAATATTTATTATCAATGTCATATTGTATTATTAATTTATTAAATGGAATAAAGTCTATACCCTCAAATATGTGTTCTAGACATTCAATACCTTTCATTCTCCAACCTGGGAAATTTAACATATTATTTTCTTGTTGAATGTCAGGATTGTTCCAGAGAGGTGTATGTCTACATGGGAGTAGTGAAGACTTTGTCATTTTCAGATACTCCCACCATGCTGTCAGAGATGAGCTAATATTGATGCTCTTAAAGCAGACATGTCTTTTTAAATCTGTACTGATAAATGGTAGATCTGAAATCCTAATATTATTACATAAAGTTTGTTCTATATCTATCCAAGTTTCATCTAGTGCATTTGGTTTTAACCACTTTGATATATATTGTAACCTGTTTGCTAAATAGTAGTAATAAAAGTTTGGAAGTTCTAATCCTCCGGTATCTTTAGATTTTTGTAATGTTTTTAAACTAATACGCGGAGTTTTATTGTTCCAAAGGAATTTAGATATCGAAGAGTCCAGGGACTTAAACCATTCATTTGAAGGTTTATTTGGAATCATTGAGAATAAATAATTTATTCTCGGCAGCACCATCATTTTTACTGAGGCAACTCTTCCCATAAGTGATATGGGTAGAGATCTCCATCTAGTAAGATCGTCTTCAATTTTCTTTAATAGTGGGATATGATTTAATTTTATTAAATCCTCCAATTTAGGAGAGATATTAACACCTAAATATTTAATATTACCTGATTGTAGTCTTTCATTAAGAGAATTATTAAACACACAATTTATCGGAAGCACTGTAGATTTTGTCCAGTTTATAGAATAATCAGAAACTTTTGAAAATGAGTTGATTAACTTGATAACATTAGATATTGAGTTTCCTGAGTTCTCAAGAAAAAGCAAAACATCATCAGCATAAAGACTAATTTTATGTTCTATGTTTCTACCCTTTATTCCTTTAATATCAGCACTTTGCCTTATTGCTGCTGCTAAAGGTTCAATAAAAATAGCAAATAATGCTGGTGAAAGTGGGCAACCTTGCCTGGTGCCCCTCTGTAAACAGAAGCTTGAAGATAATTGATTATTTGTCCTGACGCACGCTGTTGGTGAACTATATAATATTTTTAACCAGTTAATGAAGTAATTCCCAAAACCAAATTTATTTAAGGTAGCAAATAAAAAATTCCAATTTACTCTATCGAATGCTTTTTCAGCATCTAAAGAAAAAATAGCTGTTTCAATATTTTTAAAATACGAATACTCTATTACATTATATAATCTGCGAGTGTTTGTGTTCGAGTGTCTTCCCTTTATGAATCCGGTTTGGTCTGGATGTATAATAACAGGAGTTATCTTCTCTAGTCTTTTTGATAAGACTTTACAAATTATTTTAACATCTACATTAATAAGAGAAATTGGACGATAACTGGTAGGTAATACTGGGTCTTTGCCTGATTTTAATAAGAGACTAATGTTAGCTGAATTCATATGTGTTGGTAGCCTGCCATTTCCTTCTGACTCAAGTAGCACTCTATAGAATATCGGTTCCAGTATATCCCAGAATATTTTATAGAATTCCACTGGATAGCCATCAGGACCTGGAGATTTCTTATTAGGCATGCTTTTAATTGCTTCATGGAGCTCATCGGATGTTAATGGTGAGTCTAGTTTTGATGACTGACTAATATCTAGTTTTGGAAGTGTTACTTTCTCCAAGAATTCATTAATATCCTCGTTAGATGGATTTATTTGTGGAGTGTATAGAGTTTTATAGAAATCTTTAAAAACATCGTTTATTTTTCCCTCATCATAAAATATATTTCCATTTTCATCTTTAATACCATATATAGATGTTTTTTCTTTGTTTAATTTGAGTTGATTAGCTAAAAAGTTCCCTGATTTATTACCGTATTCAAAATGATCTAATCTAAGTCTTTGTATCAAGAATTTATTTTTCTTATCAATATATTCATTTAGTTCTAATTTTAATCTGCGTAGCTTTTGCTGTGTTTCCTCACCTTGTAGACCTTCTAACAATTTAATGGATTTCTCTAATTCATGCTAAAACAATGTTAAATGAATGAAAATTCCTCTCAAAAATAGTTTAAAATTAGCGCCGTTTTTTTACACGGTAAATCAGGATTTTCCCGTCGTGTGATTGTGACGTCAGATCTAGACTCGGCTACAACGCGCACATTGAAATACAATGGAGGAAGATACAAACGCATCCGTCGAATTTAGCCATTTAAAACTTTAGATTTTAGCGGTTTGTCTTCAGAGAAGCCAAAGTTATTTCGAGTGATAAACAATAAACAGCAGGTTATAATTTTTTTTCTGCTACTACTGTTTTTTGTAGACTTTTAACTTCAGGAAGTGAGCAGCTGTGTGTAGTTACAGGAGCTGCAAGTTGACGAGGCAGAAAGAATTCTACAACATCTAAATTGTTTCCACAGCACTGAAATGGTAATATATTAGTTAATGTTTCTAATAATTATTCAACATTAATTTATAGTTTAAAAAATTAGTCCCTTTTAAAATATCTGTTAAATATTTTAATGTTTATTCTAACATACGTTCTGAAATTTTTAACTAGTTTTTATTTGTGTATTTTTATCCATCAATATTTTTTTATTTTGTTGTAAATTTACATTTATTTTAAACAAAAACAATTTTAGATGCTTGAATCCGTTTGATTTCATCCGTCCTGTTTGGTCCAAAAAATGCAGCTGAGATGTCTTGACTGGATACCTGTCCAGGTGTACCTGTGATGGACTGGAGACCTGTCCAGGTGTCTCTGTGATGGACTGGAAACCTGTCAATTCAAACAATAAATGATATTCACCCCAATTTTTTTAAATCATATAAATACTTTATTACTGGTACATATATAACAAAGCCCCGCTTTTCTGTTTAAGGTGTTGGATGATGTGATCAAATCTCCCTACACGTCATCCGAATCCGCTGACACGTCTCTTTGTTCAACTCTTCTTGCCCATGGAGAACTAAAACAACAGAAACGAAGAGGGAGAACACGACCCTGCTGTTAAAGTGAAAACAAGCTAATTCAAACTATGAGAATAAACATTTTGTGATGCTTCATTTGAGTGTTGTCTTTTTTAAGGCTACAAACTAAAAAATGTTTTATGGTGACATGTTTAGGAAAAAAAGTAAACCAGCATCCTTTTGACTTGTTCAGTTTTTATTAAAATTGTTAAAGGTTTGTTTTTGATGAAATCTTATAGAATCTGCATATGGTGCCAAAATTGATGCTTGTATATTTTTAACTAGTTTTTATTTGTGTATTTTTATCCATCAAGATTTTTTTATTTTGTTGTAAATTTACATTTATTTAAAACAAAAACAATTTTAGATGCATCTTTATGAATCCGTTTGATTTAAACCGTCCTGTTTGGTCAAAAAAATGCAGCTGAGATGTCTTGACTGGAGACCTGTCCAGGTGTCTCTGTGATGGACTGGAGACCTGTCCAGGTGTCCCTGTGATGGACTGGAGACCTGTCCAGGTGTCCCTGTGATGGACTGGAGACCTGTCCAGGTGTCCCTGTGATGGACTGGAGACCTGTCCAGGTGTCCCTGTGATGGACTGGAGACCTGTCCAGGTGTCCCTGTGATGGACTGGAGACCTGTCCAGGTGTCCCTGTGATGGACTGGAGACCTGTCCAGGTGTCCCTGTGATGGACTGGAGACCTGTCCAGGTGTCCCTGTGATGGACTGGAGACCTGTCCAGGTGTCCCTGTGATGGACTGGAGACCTGTCCAGGTGTCCCTGTGATGGACTGGAGACCTGTCCAGGTGTCCCTGTGATGGACTGGAGACCTGTCCAGGTGTCCCTGTGATGGACTGGAGACCTGTCCAGGTGTCCCTGTGATGGACTGGAGACCTGTCCAGGTGTCCCTGTGATGGACTGGAGACCTGTCCAGGTGTCCCTGTGATGGACTGGAGACCTGTCCAGGTGTCCCTGTGATGGACTGGAGACCTGTCCAGGTGTCCCTGTGATGGACTGGAGACCTGTCCAGGTGTCCCTGTGATGGACTGGAGACCTGTCCAGGTGTCCCTGTGATGGACTGGAGACCTGTCCAGGTGTCCCTGTGATGGACTGGAGACCTGTCCAGGTGTCCCTGTGATGGACTGGAGACCTGTCCAGGTGTCCCTGTGATGGACTGGAGACCTGTCCAGGTGTCCCTGTGATGGACTGGAGACCTGGAAACCTGAAAACACAAACTGATATTTTTATTAAAACAGCTATGGAAATTTATGTTTTTTGACGGTATTTGATATAAATTTATTTTTAAATTTAATGATTGACATATAAACATTTTATTTTTATTTTTAGTGAACATTTAGTGCATGTAAACATGCAAATTTCAACTGGAAATATGAATGATGTTTTTCAGAACGTATGTTAGAATAAACATTAAAATATTTAACAGATATTTTAAAAGGGACTAATTTTTTAAACTATAAATTAATGTTGAATAATTATTAGAAACATTAACTAATATATTACCATTTCAGTGCTGTGGAAACGATTTAGATGTTGTAGAATTCCTTCTGCCTCTCAACTTGCAGCTGGTGTAAGTCATCACACAGCTGCTCACTTCCTGCAGTGAAAAGTCTACAAAAACCACCAGCAGCAGAAAAAAATTATAACCTGCTGTTTACTCAAAATAACTTTGGCTTCTCTGAAGACAAACTGCTAAAATATAAAGTTTTAAATGGCTAAATTGGACGGATCGCGTTTGTATCTTCCTCCATTGTATTCAATGTGCGCATTTGAGGCGAGTGTTTTTCTGACGTCATAATCACGCGACGGGAAAATCCGTATTTACCATGTTAAAAAAAAACGGCGCTAATTTTAAACTATTTTTGAGAGGAATTTTCAATAATTTAACATTGTTTTAGCAAAAACGATCAGAGGTCAATCTTAATATATATATATATGTTGAGCCATTTTATGGAAAGTTAAAAGATGATGTCAGGGGAGCTTTAAGGTTGAAGGAAGTTTCCTTTGTGTTGATTCATCGTTGGTGTCTCTGTGACAGTTCTACTTTTATCTCCCATTATTAAACATCAGAAAGTATTTAACTACCCTGTTGGTTTTAATGCTGTTAAAATATCTGTAGTCCCTTGTAGTCCGCAGCGCACGAGGTGGCAAGGAAAACGTGGAGTGGATTTCAGTCTGCTTAAACCGGTTCAAAAAGCTCCTACACCAACTAGCATTAAAATAGAACTTTTCAATGTACAATCACTATCCAATAAATCATGTCTAATTCATGATCACATCCTGGAGAAAAACTTGGACTTCATGTGCCTCACAGAAACCTGGCATCAACCAGACGTGTTCAGTTCTCTGAATGAAGCTTGTCCATCTGGATACAGTTATCTGCAGAGAGCCCGCAGCACTGGCCGCGGTGGTGGTCTGGCTGTAATTTACCGCAGTAATTTAAAATTGTCACATCTGTCTTCTCATAATTTTTCTTCTTTTGAATGTTTGGCCTTCAACTTCAAAGCCCCACTCCTGATGAACGTTATATTGATTTATAGACCTCCCAAACCACATGTTTCATTTAACTCAGAAATACATGACCTCCTCACTTTTTTCTGCACCTCCCCTGTAAAAACTATTTTTCTTGGCGATCTGAATATCCACATGGACAATTCCTCTTCCCCTCTGGCAACAGATTTTAAGTCTCTTTTGGAATCTCTCAACCTCACCCAACATGTGGTCGCCCCTACGCACAACATGGGGCATACTCTGGATTTGGTGATTACAGACACTGTACTTAATAACTTGTCTGTATATGACCTGGGTGTCTCAGACCACAGGGTCATCTCCCTGGAAGTGCCTTCAACTTCACCTGCTTCTAACCCAAAACGACCTATCCAGTTCCGTGACTATAAAAACATTTCCCCTGATGTTTTGTCTGCTGATCTTCACACCCTGACTGCTGTCAATCACTCATCTGCAGATGACTCTGTGGATTATTACAACCAATCTCTCCAGGAGCTTCTGGACCTACATGCTCCCCTGAAGTCAAGACTGGTGTCTTTCTCCCGTTCAGCCCCCTGGTACACTGATGAGCTGCGCAGGATGAAGGCAACTGGCCGTGCTATTGAGAGACGTGTAAAATCATCTGGTCTCTCTGTGCACAAGCAAGCGTACAAAGAACATCAGAAAGCGTACGCCTATTCGCTTAAAGAAGCACGCTCCAAATATTATTCCAACATCATCAACACCTGCCCTGGAAACTCTAAACAGCTCTTCTCCACAATAACTCATCTGCTTAATCCCATTAAACAAACTCATGAGGACTCTGTTCAAAAATGCAACCTGTTCCTCTCATCATTTAAAAACAAAGTTGACACTATCAGATCTCAGCTCCACAACCTCCCTGATCTTAGTGTACCATCTACCCGTCTGCTTTCTGGGACCCTGAGCAGCTTTGATGAAGTCGTTCAGAGTGAGGTAGAGACCATCCTCAAGAAAATGAAGCCTTCATCCTGCGCCCTGGATCCCTTCCCCTCGTCTCTCATAAAATCCAATCACTCTGCAATTAGCCCATTAATCACACAAATAATAAACAAGTCTCTACAATCTGGTCATGTTCCATTGCCTCTAAAAACTGCCATCATTAGGCCTCTTCTGAAAAAATCTAATTTGGATCCCGACATTTTTTCTAATTACCGCCCAATTTCCCACCTCCCATTTCTGTCCAAAGTGCTGGAGAAAGCAGTTGCTGCTCAGCTGCAGGAACACCTACAACAACACTCTCTGTATGAGAAATTCCAGTCTGGATTCAGAGCAGCTCACAGTACTGAGACTGCACTGCTGAGAGTAACAAATGATGTCCTCATGGCTGCTGACACTGGTTCTCCCTCCATCCTTGTCCTCCTTGACCTCACTGCAGCCTTCGACACTGTGGACCATAATATCCTCCTCCACCGTCTTCATGTGGAGGTCGGTCTCTGTGACATTGTCCTGGACTGGTTCAGATCTTTCCTCTCCGATAGGCTGGAATGTGTTAGCCTTGGCAATGCCACTTCCCAGACAGTCGGTGTCTCCTGTGGTGTCCCTCAGGGGTCAGTTCTGGGGCCCCTGCTGTTTTCCCTCTACATGCTGCCTTTAGGTCAAATTATCAATCAGTTCAACATTTCTTTTCACTGCTATGCCGACGACACACAGCTTTACATCAGGACTGGAACATCATCATCATCCCTATCTCCGTCTTCACTCACTGTTCTCTCTGCCTGCCTGGAGGAAATAAAGGCATGGATGAATCAGAATTTTCTTCAATTAAACTGCTCGAAGACTGAGGCCATATTGATTGGCACCCCTCACCAGATACAAACATCAACTTTAACAACAATCTCCTTCTCTGGTCAAGACATCCCCCTCTCCACCTCTGTTACAAATCTTGGAATAAAAATGGACTCTCATCTTACATTTGAAAATCACATTAAGCATCTGTTTAAAACCTGCTTCTTCCATCTTCGAAACATCTCCAGACTTCGCCCATCTCTGACTTTTCCTGATGCTGAGAAACTCGTCCATGCCTTTGTCTCCTCCAGGCTCGACTACTGCAACTCCCTGTTTATTGGTATCCCTGGCAAAAACCTTCAGAAACTTCAATACATTCAAAACAGTGCAGCAAGGATTCTGTTGAGAGTTCGTAAATTTGAACATATTACACCCATTCTCCATAACCTCCATTGGCTTCCTGTCACCTACAGAATTCAATACAAAACTGCTCTCATTACCCATCAATGCTTGCACGGCACTTCACCTGACTATCTAAAGGACATTCTTGCACCATATTCATCCACCCGGTCTCTACGATCACAGAACAGTAATTTCCTTCATATTCCTCGGACCAAATTGAGGACCATGGGAGACCGAGCATTCTGTGTGGCTGCCCCCCGCCTGTGGAACTCCCTCCCTGATGACCTGAGAGCTCCACAGTCACTGGTTGACTTTAAAAGCAGCATAAAGACCTTTCTTTTTAAGCAAGCCTATTCTGCCTCCACATGATTTTATCTTTGATCTTAGCTGATATCATTATTGATTTTACTTGATTTTATTGATTTTACTTGTTTTATTTTATTTATTTTTTAAGCAAGCCTAATCTGCATCCACATGATTTTATCTTGATCTTAGTCGATATTATTATTGATTTTATTTGATTTTATCACTTGTTTTATTTTGATCTTTGCTTTATTACAATTTGTAGCACTTTGAGATTTTTATTAATGAAAAGTGCATTATAAATGGAATTCATTATTATTATTATTATTATTATTATCTCCCCTCAAAAAGTCAAAGCCACAAAATGCAAAGAAAAGCAGAATTTATTCGAACAAGAACAGAAACCCAAAGTTAGGAAGTTTTGTTGTTGCATCAAACAAAGCTGTGGTGAAATGTGAGCCAGTCCGTGGTTTGATCATTTTCTTAGTTCCAGACTCCAGTTAGCTGCCGTAACAGGAAGTGAACAAGTTATTACTGCAGATACAAAAAAGAGAACACACACATCCAAGAAGCTCTGAGCTCAGAGAAACTACTCATCCAGGTAGTTACAGGTACTAAAGTACACGTGTTTTTCATAATTATACTTTCTTTGTCCATCAGCTGTTACTCTTCTGCTTTGTTCCAGTTCTCAGGACTTTACTCCTCATTTCTGGTTGAAAATGAAGACTTCAGTGGGTGCCATCATCTTCCTGCTGGTTCTCTACCAAGGTCTGTTTTTAAAAAGCTCACCTGTTGCTCAGGTACACAACATCAGGAGTATTCAGCCTCATTTCTGGAACTTTGTGTTAAATGTAAATCAAAACGAACACACTGATTTGTAAATGTCTGACACATTTTATTCAAAGAGAACAAACACATGAAATGTAACTAATTCAGTTCACGCCTCAGTTTCTGATGGAGGACATTTGCAAACGGAGGTGTACCACAAACCCACTCACACAGACCAGTATTTACAGCTTGACTCCCATCACCCTCTGGAGCACAAGTTAGGAGTCATCAGGACTCTGTACCACAGAGCAGACAGTGTCCCCACTAACTCAGGAGCCAGACAGTGTCTTGCCACAGTAATAAAACAACAGAGCTAATCCTAACCCTAAGATAAAAAGGTCAAGGACTTTGGTTGGGCTGTACGCCCTCGTTACTGTGTCCTTGTACATTACAAACTACATGTATACAATAAAATCACAGTGATACAAGTATATTCTCACGATCCATCCATCCCACCTCAATCTGTTGCTGTGTTTGAACATTTTGAACCAGTCTCTCTGTCCTCTCTAGAGCAGGTCATGTGCAACCTGAAACCATCTGGCTCCCCCTTCGATGTGGTCCCCCCTCGGCTACTAAAGGAGGTTTTTCACACTCTAGGTCCCTCCATTCTCTCGATTGTAAATAGCAGTCTATCCTCGGGTGTGGTGCCAAAATCATTAAAACATGCTGCCGTTCAACCCCTCCTGAAAAAACCAAACCTCGACCCGTCAGTATTATCCAATTTCAGGCCTGTCTCCAGACTCCCATTTGTTTCTAAACTTCTAGAGAAAATAGTTGAGTCCCAACTAAAGTGCTTCCTGGAGGATCACGCTATCCCCGAGCTATTCCAGTCTGGCTTCAAATCCCTCCACAGCACTGAGACTGCCCTACTGAAGGTTTTTAACGACATCTTCCTATCCACAGATACTGGTGACTCTGTGCTGCTTGTCCTATTGGACCTCACATCCGCTTTCGACACCATCGACCATGAGATCCTCATTGCTAGGTTGGAGCAGTGGGTGGGCATCTCAGGATCAGCCCTAAACTGGTTCAGATCCTACCTCTCTGACAGGTCTTTTTGTGTGTCCATCAATGATTTTACTTCTGCAGTGGCGGCTCTTAAATGGGGGGTTCCGCAGGGGTCCATCCTGGGTCCTCTCTTGTTCTCCTTATACCTGCTGCCACTCGGTGCTATTTTCCGGAAACACAATATACCCTTCCACTTCTACGCTGATGACTGTCAAATTTACTTCCCCCTAAGACAAAATGGTACAGGCTCTATTCAACCTCTGCTCGACTGCCTGGCTGACATCAGGGACTGGATGGCTTTAAATTTCTTAAGCTTCAATGATAAGAAGTCTGAAGCCATATTGTTCCTTCCCAATGACACAACCTCAAACCACTGCATTGACCTGTCTGCTCTACCCCTGTCCGAAAAACAAAAAGTCAAAAATCTGGGAGTGATAATGGATCCTTCCATGAAACTCAACAGTCATGTAAACATGATCGTCAAATCCTGTTTTTTCCAGCTGAGGCGTCTGTCTAAGCTGAAGCCCATATTATCCAAAAACAACCTGGAGACAGTGATTCACGCATTCATTACATCTAGGCTTGATTACTGCAATTCACTTCTGCTTGGCGTCAGTCAAGCCACCATTGCACGATTACAACTGGTTCAGAACGCAGCTGCCCGATTTTTAACCAGCACACGCAAAAGAGAGCACATTACACCAGTCTTGGCCTCCCTTCACTGGCTACCGGTTCATCTTCGAATCCAATTCAAAATTCTCATGTATGTCTACAAATCGCTGAACAGTCTCGCCCCCGCCTATCTCTCGGATCTGATACACCCATATGTCCCTCCACGTGCTTTGAGGTCAGAGGATCAGGTACTCTTAATAGTTCCAGAAACTCGCCTTAAGCGCAGGGGTGACAGGGCGTTCTCTGTAGCAGGCCCAAGACTCTGGAACGAGTTACCGCTGCTCATCAAACAGGCCCCCTCCCTCTCGGTTTTCAAATCCCGGTTAAAAACTCACTACTACTCCATTGCTTTCAATGCCAGCTGATTTGTATTGGATCGTTTGATTTATGATCTGCAATGTTTTTATGTTTTTCGTGTTGTACTTCATTGTCTGTGTTGCCTGTTGCGTGTTTGTTTGTCCAACACTTTGGTGTGGACTTGTTCCTGTTTAAAGTGCTTTATAAATAAAATGGTATGGTATGGTATATTCAGTCATTCAGCTGGCAAACTGTCAAAGCTTTTATTTAACTGTAAGTCAGTGAACTACGGTAGCTATAAACAGTGTTTCCAGACTGGGCTCAGAAAAAAAAATCACTAATGTCACTTGGTTGTTGATATGTGCTGCTGACTATCCATGCTGCTGATCTCATGCTGCTGATTAATTCATGTTGCCGTGTTCATCCGTCCACATCTGCTCACATGGACTCATGTTCGTGCTGCTGTTGTTTTGACACATTGTTTTTGTACTATTAGTGATTAGTGTATTCTTAGTTTTGTGTATTCTTAGCTTAGTAGTAAAAGTTTAGTGAATTTAGTATATTCTTAGTCAGTGGTGGGATGTAACTAAGTATAAGTACTTTGTTACTGTACTTAAGTGCATTTTTCATGTATCTGTACTTTGCTTAAGTAGAATTAAATGTGAGTACTTTTACTTTTACTCCACTACATTTTACATGAAGTATCTGTACTTTCTACTACACTACATTTCTTTTTTTTATTTCACATATTTTTAATTGATATTTTGTATATAGAACAAAGGTATTTACAAATTCGAGGGTATAAAAGTGTTGAAGATAACCAAACTATTCACACCTTTGACTCTAACATGCCTTTTTTTTCCAGGACTACCAAACACATACAGAACACCTCCAATAGTGAAACACAGTAAAGTGAAAGTAGTAGTAAATAAAATATAAAACAATAAAAATAAATAAATTAAAATAACTTTTAAGTAAAAAAAAATAATAATAATAATTAAAAAAAATAAAAATAAAAAAACCTAGGTGTGCAGGGGAATTTGTATTTCTACATTAAAGCAACAAATTCCATAAATGGCTGCCAGATAGAGTAGAATTTGTTCAAATTTCCAGATTTAGTATATCTAATTTTCTCCACTTTCAAAAAGGACATGACCTCATTTATCCACATTGTGCTGGATGGAGTTTTAGTTGATTTCCAATTACAAAGAAGGTGACGCCTAGCGATCAAGGATGTAAAAGCTATCACCTTCAACTCTCTTGTGGAGTATTGACTATATTGCTCCGGGAGACCGAATATGACAGTATAAGCCGAGATGTCAATAGTTTTCGAAAGTACAATCGATATGGTATGAAAGTAAATTTGCCAGAAGTTCACAAGGGCTGAGCACGAAAAAAACATATGTGTAAGATTGCAGGGCGAGCCTCCACAGCGGTCACAAACATCTATTACATTAGGGTAGATCCGTGCCAGTCTAGATTTTGAGTAATGACATCTGAATATTACTTTGAACTGTATCAGACTCAGGCGGGCACATATAGAGGTATTATGAATAGCCATCAGAGCTTTCTCCCACCAGTGATCATCAAAAACTAGCCCCAATTCCTGCTCCCAAGCTCTCTTAGTGCTTGTGGTTAAAAACACATCATATGATTGAATAGAATTATAAATCTTTGAAATTAAGGACCCTTGCAATGGGTTAAGTTGTATAAATTCGCTCCACGGCTGTTCAGGA